>JAECUM010011696.1:0-75296 GCA_016617855.1 Megalonaias nervosa | reverse complement strand
ATATATAAAGCGTATGATTTTCATAATAATAGCTTGGAAGGGGTATTTAGTTAATAACATTTAAAATACTAATATTGTTTTATTGTTTTATTCTTTTATGATCGCTGATTTGCACATTAAAGAAGAGGTAATGCATAGATTCATTCACTGATTTGAGGTCGAATTGTACTCTTATCCAGGTAAACATTGTGTGATTCGACTTCAGGTCAAGAGTTCTTGAAAGGTCAAGATGACCTAATTCCTGATTTAGTCTGCGAGTGGAAATTATTCCAGAATGAATATGAGTCTTTTCTTTGTATTACGGCTTAGTTATTTATATAAAAGATGTTTATTTAAAAATTAAGTATTTCTAGCATTAATATCGGTCTTGAAAACTATTTTGGTTGTGATTATTTTGAGAGAATTGATTTATTTAGTTCCATAATTCACTGGAATTACAAAGTGCCCGGACACCTTGAAATTATAGCTGTTTGGAATTACTGTGAATTCCTTTAAAGACATTTTTTAAATTATATATTCGTGATTCTTCAATACTATTGATGCATCAGTACAAAAGTGAGCATCATTCAGAATGTCACTAATTTGGATTACTCGATACTTTTTCATTCATATTACTGGAAGTTATATTTTAATTTTTCACTTTGTATTTTAGGTGAAATAAATTATGTTTTCAGTTGTACAAAAATTGATAGTTTTCGCTTATTTTTGTTACTTAGTTTAAAACCATAGAACCAAAAAACTAGTAAGATCATGGGCATTTAATTAATTGTCCGTAGATGCAAAGATAACTGCAATCCTAGTAGGGGAACTAAGTGATTTACAGCCAAAGCCCAACAGGGCAACCAGTTTAGGACAATGATGCATTGGAATATCAATTATCTTATTCTTGAAAATCGAAGAAAGTGAAAGGGTCTTATAACATACAAATGTTTAACGTAAACCGTTTGGATTGCATCATGGATGCTGGACAACTGGTTGATACTGTTGAAAAATCAATTATTTCGGGTCTGAATGTCTGTTGGTCGAACCAATGAACCGTGATTCTTTGGACTTTATCTAGCTATGCAGACGGGGATGCATGGATCTACAGATTGATAGACCCGTTTCTTGTATCGTCCACTCTGAAGACCATTTTAAAAGATAGTTTAAAGGCAGATTAATGCATTATGTTGCTTTGAATATTGTTCTCAAAGGCATTGCTATAATCAGAACTAAAATATGTTACTTCCTGGTTACGTTCCCAATGTATTATCGTTTCTTACGCATTGATGTAGTCACAGTGTTCATGTATTACTACAGAAACATTTGCAACAGTATTCTCTCATAAGGACATGTGGTATGCAATGTAGTTTCAAACTGTCTTTTGTGTACAATGTGGGGACGGTATAATTTACTATCTCGACCAGAGTTACTACGTCAATGGTTCCAAATGAACTGATCTAATAATGCAATTTTTTATTTAATTTTCCAATAGAAAATAATTTTAAGTGTTAGTAAGTGTCCACTGTCTATTCAGTTGCTTGTGTCGTTATATTGGGTTCTATTAATTGATCTTTTGTAGCTAATGGTCATCATGGTCTCTCCTCCAGAGAAGAAAGCATTGTTATGTCATCCAAAATATACGACTCAGCGGCTGCTTTTCTGCACATTTATAGCAAATAAACGTGGACAACCGGAACATGAAATTAAATTGAATGAATCTATTCATGCAGTACATTATTGTAATTTATATTGAAATCTTTATTAAATATTCATTTGAAATATTTATAAAAACCACAGTCCTCTAATTAGATGTTACTTTAAATTAAAATTTATATCAAAATACCAAAATATGATTAGTTGTTGGCAATATTTTTACAACATGTAAAGCATTTAAAGAACTATCACTATCCTTCTATAATTAGTCCTATTATCTTTGTCAATAGCGTTGGTATAACCAGCGTGTATATAATAAATATCTCTTTAAACAGGTACCAATATCTCAACATACAGTTTTCATCGTTTGAATGCAAAAACTGGCATCCAAAACAGATATAGCAGAGCGTACAAAATAGCTAGATTTAATGGCATGAGGACACAATTAATAAGTCGATAAAATCGGATATTGTCATTGTTTAGGCATTGATGGTTTTAGTCGCTTCATCACTTTCCTTGCATGCATACATAATAATAATAAAGCTGAAAATGTTTTAAGAAGTGTGCAGGAGTTTGGAGTACCGTTTATAGTGAGGTCTGACAAAGCCATGGAAAATTATTAAATAGCTGGCTTCATGATTAGAGCCCGAGGGTAGTATGATTACAGGCAAAGGTACATATAATCAGCTCGTTGAGATTTTATGGAGATGTATATGGAGTGGTTCTATGTTATTAATATGATCTCTTCTATTTCATGAAAGATGATAAGATTTTGGACATCATGAATGATGTAAACATGTTCGCTCTGCATAATGTATTACTTTCAAAATTTAACGAGAAGCCATCATCTCCTATAAACCGGTATATGGAAGGGCGCATGAATAATCGAATTGAAAGTCCACTGGATGGTGTTGCAAATTATGGTGAAAGCACCATAGCCTCAGATGCTGCGGAAGAAAATCTGAGACCAATATTTGTACCACAAACAACCGAGGTCTGATGTAAAAAAGAACTGAATTCAGAGTGCTCTAAAGTTGGATCTCGTCCAATTATGAGATCGATATTTGCATAAAAACAAAACGGATTATAGAACACTACACCAACGACGCCACTAGATATTCTGTGAATTGAACACAGAATTTCAAATCCTGGACCTGTTGTTGTTGTGGTAACTTTATGTAAAATGGCAAGAGGAATAATGAAACATTAAAGTATAATTTTAATTTAACTGATACAATCTTTAAACGTCTATGATTTTGAACTCCATAGTGTTTGAAACAAGTCTCTCTCAAAAGGACTGACGTGCTACTGGTGAACAGAATTTCCAGGAATTCAAGATAACGCCATGTCTTTCTTTCAACTGCCGAGTGTTTAAACCATCTCTGAAATTCTTCAGCAATAACAACATTTTCAAATCGGTTGCAGTGGATATCACATTGGCACCATTTTCAATTAGAAAGCAAGATATTATTTAGTACCAACAAGAAATCATATGAAGACTTTTTGGGGAAACGCCATATCGATATGACTTTCTATTTTTGTTAATTTCCAATGCATTCTGCAACTGGTACATCTTGTTTGTATTGGTTAGTATTTAGGATAGGAAACGCAAGAGAGAAATTCTCCTCCTTGCCCACAGTATAACCACAGGAAACTTCAAACATACAGTTTGCTGCTATCACAATTAATTATTTTGAATACAAACTTTTAAATGACACGAAGATATAACAAACGACGAACGTTTGTTTTTTTGACCAAAAATGAAGACGATTTTAACCACGCCTGGCAGGCGACGTTGTACATACATGAAGGTAATAATTTATACTGATATGATTACTGTCAGAACTTGTATATCATATTTTCAAACAACGTACATTTGTATAAATACATGTTATCATCAAGAAAAACAAATGATCAGCCGGTACGTTTAACCTTCCTCTGAGAGTGCCACAGTACATGTGCCCATACCAGCTGATGAATCATAAAAATCACTTTCACGTGTAATCGTCTTTGTCCAATAGCTCTGTTGCTTCCGGGCAAACACTAATTTCACCCGTACGACGAATCAGATTGGCTGCGGATTTACCGTTATTTCACTCTTAATTACTTATATAAATGATGATTTTTTATGAAAAGTGCCCATCTTACATGATCCAAAGTTTTGTTAAAATTATTGAGATTCATCATTTTGTTACTGGAAGTAGTAAGTTTAATTTTGTTACACCGTGCGTTAGCAGCGTAGCTATGGCAACTTTCTGGAGCATATGACCCAGGTTTATAAAAAAGAATTGAACTATAGATCATTTCAAATTAACCGTGTGGTCTTCCCTTTGAAAAAAGCAGTTCAAAAGAACATAATCCAATGATATTCTACTAGAATGAATGGGCTTCTAGTGATATTTTAAATTCTGAAATCAGTTCTTAAGTTTTAATAGTTAATAGTCATTTTGCAACTTGGCCGAATATAAAATTTTAATTTGTATTCTGCCCAAAAATGTGGATTCCAACCCCATTGGAAATACGTTGGTTCATCCTTAGTGGATCATGTACTGTTGTGTTTATATTACAACTGTTTGTATGTATATACGTACTGTATTTCTGTTTGGTATATGTATTGCTACTTGCGACATTCGCTGATCTTGCATAAATAAATGTTTCATCATCAATACCATTATTAGGCCGGAACGTCTGATTGCTGCGTTACTGCTTTGAAAACAAGAAAGTTCGAGTATACTTCTTCATTTGTATCTACTGCATGAATAATCAGCCTATGAGTAATCGGTCACTGTGATTGATTTTCATTTCCAGTTAATGTGTCTGCCAAAGTGCTGGGTATTCCTAGGCGACCTTTGATCGGAGCCTATTGACAGAAAATGTTGTATTACTGCAGCAATTGCAAAATACAATGACCAAATACAGTATGGTATCACAGTACAATAACATTTTTTAAAAAAAATTCAGGAAATGTTATGTAAAGTTAAAAGATTTAATAAAAAATAAAAAATAAATTCATAAATTTAATTAAAATCTTTGTATGTCAAAGTGTCCATTACATATTTAGGATTTATAAAAAAATTTGTATTCTTTTATATGACATATATGAAGCTAATCCCAACAAAGCAGTCCAAGATTACTCTCTGTGGACATATTGCTCAACACACACCAAAAATATATAGCATCTTCAGCTTGCTTTACATAACACTTTCTTATCTACATGCAGATGGAATACGCGCCTATACAATTCACCTACCATTCATGGATATGTTGTCAAGAAGACTTTAAACATTTAGTGGGTGGGGTAATTTAGTAACAATTCTAAACGTCCTTACAAACGTTTTTAGATGTTTAGTTTGAAAAATACAAGACTCAGTTCATATTTATTGCATTAAACATTTACTTTATATGTTGTTAAGGTAATGTTGCATATGCTTTATAGTGAACTGTAAATGTTCTATTTATCCTCAGGTAAGATGCCAATGAAAAATGTTTTTCAAAGATGTCACTCTTGAAACGTATTTTATAAGTCATTTAAATGAAAAACATTGCATTATGTTACCGGTGTTCTCGATATGCTACCAGGTTGTACAAGGACGCAGAACCCCTGACTGCAAAGGAAACTTGTAGTGAGTGGCGCCGTCTTCTTGCCGCACGTAGCTACAAGCGGGGACCTATAAACTGAGAATGTTTCTGTAGTTGACTTCTTCAAGGAATTAAAAACATGTTTGCTATAATTGTCGTGATGCTGGTCATCAATAGTGGACGTTGAGAGTCAGACATACTGGCTATCACTGTTAACATTACTCTAGAACACCTGATGATACTAGTTTACTAGTATTGCCAATATATCCAGTATTTACTAGTATTATCAATATATCCTGTATTTACTAGTATTGTCATTATATCCGGTATTTACTAGTATTGTCAAAATACTGAGTATTTACTAGCTTTGTCAATATATCCAGTATTTACTAGTATTGTATTGAAAACAATGCTGAATACCCAGCATCTTAAATACCAAAATATAACAGCCCCGCCACCCCCCACCTCCCCTACCAACATGAGACTCATTATCGGGTAATTCAATGCACTGAGATAAAATTCTGGAACTGAGTATTTTAGATGTAGTGTAAAACTGACAATACTAATCTGCCAGTCTAACAGAGTTAGATTCATGCTGGAAATCTAAATGAATTCCAATATTATTCCGAGTGATTCCAATTTTGAATGTGTTGATGTAACAATAACCTGGAATGGTGCTGATGCACTAACAGTCTTGATGTATGATAATGACATAATCCAGAATATCCTTGAATGAAAATTCAGAATAATCCGAAAATAGTAATTTAGTCCAAAAACATTTTATTGGGCACTTTGTAATTAAAGTGAATAATTTAAATGAATAAATACTCTTAAATATTAACTGAGCAGAAGTAAAATTGATTCAACTAAGACTGATGTTAAGATATCGAATTCTGAGGTAAACAACCATTATATAAAAAACTAAGACACAATAAGTGAAACGGGTTGAGGCTCAAAAGTTCATTTATAGAACAGTCTAAGTTGTCAGGTCTACTCCTACAATTTTAATAAAGAGCGTGGCAAACGCCTGGTACACCAGGTTGTTGCCAAGGGGAAAACCAATGTCCTGAACTCAGATCCAATTAAGCATGTCTACATCCAAGTAATAATAAAAAATCATAGACAAGAATTAACTATGTAATATGTAGCTTAAAAAATAAGTCAGGTCGGCCCAAAAATTCCTACCCTCAGTTATGAGCAAAGGTCACAGATGCTAGAGTACAAGTAAAATTGATTCAACTAAAACTGATGTTAAGATACGGAATTCTAAGTAAACAACCAATCTTTAAAAATAACTAAGACACAATAACATAAATGGGTTGTTATGTGTAAAATACACATAACAAATGAAACACTTATATTTGACGTACATCGCAGTAAAAAGAACTCAATAAAGGAATATCAGTACAATGATACATACATAAGCCTAATGCACACTTGTAGATCAAACCCTAAAGTACAAAACTGAGACTTTGAACATGGGAACCCTGGACACAAACGAAAATATAACATTAGGTCGCTTTCTTGAACAAATCGCTGTGTTGTGGCTAAATTAAGTGGGTTGAATTTAAGATTTCAAATCATATTGCAACATTTCATTCAGTCAGAATGTCAAGTGTCTGTCCTGTTTTATTTTTCAGGTTTAAATAATAGACCAATATTCTAATTGGTCAGTTACTGTAAACCAAATTAACGTTTTCCTGTCAGCCTATATTGTGGTAATGTTGGATGGCAAATACGTGCGTGCAAAAAATTTCAATGCTACAATCCCCACCGTGAACTGTAAACTTTGGTCTTACGCAGGTCATGAAGTAAACAGTTTCACACCCATCTCTGTTACCTTAAAGCAAATGTTACAAAACCTCTAAGAAGACAACACTGAGCAAAATGATAGTCAATACCAAGCTACAATTTCTGAATATACAATATTAAATTATGCAGTGTGAGGAAACACACAAGTCGGATCTTCATTTTTCGGTCTACAAGTCAGCGTGTCCTTCCATTTCACGTAGAGAGAGAGAGAGAGAGAGAGAGAGAGAGAGAGAGAGAGAGAGAGAGAGAGAGAGAGAGAGAGAGAGAGACGAAAATAAGTAGGTAGGGAGAAAGAGAGCAGCAGAAGGGGGAGAAGCAGACCCCAAAAATACTGCGGGGGCGGGTGGCCCCCATTCAATGCTCCGTTTCAGAATCTGAGGCTAATTTTTTTTTTTAATGTTTTCGCCAAGTGACATTGACTCATTCAACAATCCAAATGCCAATCCGATGCCTGTATGAGAGACCGACCCTCCCCCCTCCAAAAAAAAAAATACGCGGCCGACTCGGGAGAGAGTAAACCTTCATCATGGCCCCATTTTGCAAAATGAGGGCTAAAAAATGATATTTTTTAGCCAAGTAATGTTGACTCATTAACTATCCAAAGGCCAGTCCGAGCCTTCTATGTACGCATGGTTACTACTCATGAAGAGACGCGTTGATCTTGAGGAGGGGGGTGGGGGTGGGCATTCAAGGCCCCATTGTGGGAATGCGGTAATGCTGATTTATTAATCTGGAGGCTAGCATAAAGGAATGACTGCGACGAGGTTGATTGACGTTGGATATCTCTTGAATCTTGGGCAAGTGTTATGGTTTTCTTTTCTTGTTGCGTGAACACACTTCCTAGAGAATCGCTAAGTGCGAGACGAAATTTTAGAGATTCAGAGGGCTGTCCAGGCTGATTTTCAATTTTGTTGTTTTTGTAATCAAGCACACAACCCTAAAGTGAACCCCGGGTGCTATAAAATCAACACCCTTTATTTGGGTTTGGCGGGGGGCAAGTGAACCTAGGTTAAGTTTTATGAGTTTACAGTTACCCATTCAAATATATTTCATCTTTTTTCAATGCGTCGCAGGCAACCCCCCCCCCCGACTTATAAATAATTTTTTTTTAAACGCCGACGATATGTCAGTCACGTGAGGTAAGTTTCCACAGATTGATCGAAAGATTGTCGGTATGCGCTAACCTCTCAGCCACTGTCTCCATTAAGAATATACGGCTAAAATAATTTACATGAACTATATCAGCAGCACTGTTTTCACAGCGAATCACAGGTACATTCGCACTTATGAACAGACAGATAAAAAATTAGTGTACACGCATTTAACAGAGAATTTTATTAGGTGTCTAGGCATTTCAGTTCTATTATCGCAACAGGTATTAATTTTTTCAGCGATCAATTGATCAGAGGTACTTTTGGCACGTTGCCAACGGCAATGTCTAATTGTGTGTCAAATTGAAATTCCGGCAATTCGTTATACTTAGTATGAATCTTTATACTAAGATATTTATTGTGTGATATATGTGAATTTTATTTTTTGGCTAAACAACTTTTGATAAGCTGAGTTAGTTACACAATTTGCGACAATCTTCACTGAATTTGGATGAGTATGAAAATATGTTCCAGCAGCTGACATTGAGATAAAATACTTTATTTCTCCCGTCTCTAAATTTATTGATCTAACAGGTCCCGCATTTTTTGTTTGCTTGCCAGTGCCCCCTAGTTTCTTATTTTCGCTCGATGTAATAGCCCCGTAAAGTTTCAAGGTGGTTATCTTTTCTAACTGAGTTTACGTGATCGTTAACTAACCCATTATTGATAACACCGTTAAAGCACTTATAAACAAATCTATAAGAAAGATATTTTTTTATTTTTTGGCTGCCAGGAATTCCAATAGCAATCATGAGGTAGCCCATGTGATTGACGGTTCCAAGAGGTTTGTTTGAGACGACAGTTTCTAATGACACCACCTCTGTTCGCTTCGTAATTAGTAAATATTTGATGTTTCTTAAATTGATCGAGATCAATATTTTTCAGCTTGCTCCATATATAAATTTATCGTTCTCTAATATAACATTATTTTTTCAGCAGAGGAATATCTCTCGAGATAATCTTTGGCGTCCTTTATTCTGATGTCATCAGGATTGTGCATTATCTCGTAATATCGTTTAAGCGCTCGATATTTTTGTCCACCGCAAGACACACATAATTATTTTCCACTTGACCCCAATTTCGCATTTATTTCAGACATGGTTTCAGTCCAGTGCTGCCACGGCGAACACTGGCCATGTGATAGCCGCAGTTCTCGCCGGAACAATTTTTTTCACAACGTGTGACTGATCCGATTATGAGCCATCGACAAGTATTTTTTTTTTTTTATCGTGCCATATTATATTATTTGGAGAAAGCTCAATTAAAGAAATTACTTTCCATAATTATATAGCGATGATTATTTCTGCTGTTGCAAAGCATCTGATGAAACAGTAATTTAGTCCAACCGGGATAAAACCAGCTTTTCCAAGGTTGAAAATTGCACAAAAATATTCACGAAATCAGATTAATAAATTATTAACCGCGAGTGAAACTGAGAGATTATCAAAGATCGAAGCAAAGAAAAGCAGAGACAAGTTTTTTAAACCAGAACGGAAAAAGATTATCGGCTATTAAACCACAACACACCACTAGATTTGACTTTGATAGATTAACCAAAGATAATAAACAAGCACCATTTGATCTGCAATAACACGAATTTATCAAAATGAACAAAAATGAGTTTGCGCAAGATGGTGCTGTCCATGTCTGGTCAACGATCAAGATACACGGCGATGGTATTTTCGTTGACTCCACCATGATCGACAAACAAACAGCGACTATTATTAATAATCTTGTAAATGACAGCAAGTACATATTCAGAATAAAATGTATTGTCGAACATGTCAGCGAAGATGGCCCAACATGGATTGTTCGTGGTAAACTCGGCCCTGTCAAGGAATCACGACAACATAACAGCGTTGTCAGAGTGGACAAAAACTTCAAACCAGGCACGTTTACCGAAATATACAAACCATACTACAATAACGCGTATCCAGTGTCCGCAGTGGTTTATGCGCTATACCGTTGAAACGATCCTGATATTAATGCTCTTGCCCCGATGCGCGGTGCAAGCACAGGCACGTTAAATTGTGTGGTTCAGCGTGTCAGAGAACATTTTATTAACTCAAGACTTGGAAATAGACTAACAGAATCACCAATAAAAATAGCACAATGGGAAAACTCTTATCAAGGGCGATAAAATAATTGACGTAGCAGTGGTGAAAAAAACATTGAAGTTTCCAGTCGTGGTAAAAACAATTACAAACTATATTTTGCATAATTTCGGCAAATACCGTAGTAAACATTGAAGTTTCCAGTCGTGGTAAAAACAATTACAAACTATATTTTGCATAATTTCGGCAAATACCGTAGTAAAGGCGCCCCAGCAGCGATAGTTGATCATAACAATCACGCCTTGACTGAATCAGTAACAAAGTTTCCAATGAAAAGAACAATACGATTTTATGACGGCGATGTTTTGTGGGAGATTTATAATATTAGTGCGCGTGACCCTCTATCTGTCTGGCTATTTCACATCTGCTACAGGATGAATCAACATTTGATCAGTTTGTGTTACTGTCTGGTATACTTTATCGGAAGGAATCTCTCCAACGTGCGATGAAACAGATTGCGGTGAAATATGACGGCGAGAGTGAACAATTACTCAATAACTGTTTTACCACGTCGTCTATTGTGGCTCATATAGAGGAACAATACAATTCATGGCGTCCATCTCCATAAGAATTTCTCGACGATATAACACGATCTAGTGTCGAGTTTGGACATGGTGGTCTCTGGAACAAAAATATAATTCCGCCGATATGATCTCAGTTGACACGTGGCTTTTTACCCGGCTAATCTTCTTGGATACGGCGAATGTCAACCGTATTTTGAACGATTCGGTAATCCAACACACGAAGCGAAAACGGTCATCTTCCCATGGACTACGATCTGAATGGATTCGCCGAGACTGAATCATTCGAGTTCTCAGCGGATATTCATCCGGTTGTACCAGTCTGGTTTGGTCGTCATTGCAATAAACGGTACAAAAAATAGTAATCTCAACGACTGTTGCGCAAAATATCAACGTGGCTGAGCTCCAATAGTGCTATTGCGATATATGTTGGACGCCAAGATCCTTATATCGCTGACTGTGACTTCTGCGATAATTTCGTACAGGCCGGCGAGGACATTTTGGTTACCACACGATGATAAAGATATGTGAAGAAAAATTATCGGTAAGATCACATTCTGTGCGTCATCTGATAATAAACGGCGTTGAACAAGATTAATAATGGATCCGACAGAACTAGATTTTGTGATCGCAGATAAGACATCACGATGTGTTTTAGTTTCGAGGCGTGTGTTTACGCGACGGCACAAATATTGGCAATGTTGTCAGCTACTAGAATGGTCATTCCCCGCAGTTCACTCATTTGAGATCTTCGATGTTCGCATATTCATCAATAAATCTGTTATCGATGATTAACTGGTTTCTAGCGGATGCTGTTGGAGCCGCCACGGATTCTTTTTATATAAGTCGATCGAAAATGGATCTTGCGAAACCATTTATAGACACGGCTAAGCTGTGTACGGAAATTTATGCTGATTTAGACAATACACGTTGGGGTCATTGAGGAATAAAACGCGAACAAATACGTAATTATTCTGAATCGGCCGATGTTAAACCTCCTGCGGTATATTACCGAAACAATAAATTATCAGAACCATCATCGTCTCTGTCAGTGAATTATCCAATCACGAGATATAGCACAGTCTATCTTAATGGTCCTGGTGGTTCTGGTAAAACAACACGTGCGATATAATTATTTACAAACTCCGACATGATTTTGTGAACGCCAATTCTCCGTGTTGCCGGAGAGATGAAACAGCGTGGTGTCAAATCGTGCACGTATCACACTTTTTCGATGGCAAGGTGATGCGTGGACACTCGAGGGTGTGGGACAAAAGTATATACCGAGAATAATTATTTGGGACGAAATATATACTGTGTCCAAGGACACAGTGAAGACGTTTCTTGATTACCTAACGACGAAAAACACAGCGATTATCACGTACAGAGATCAAGGACAGCCTCTGCCGTTTACAGGAGAATCACCGCATCACTGGCTTTGCAATTACGTTTGCCACTACGAAGAAATACAGTATGACCATTGATTGCGCGATGAAACATAAGGACAATTGAAATCGCTAATCATATTACAGCCGGACATGATTCAGTGCGAAATAATGTGTACCGTAATTCCAGAGACACCAAAGTCTGGTTTCTGGAACTCATGGCGACCTAATGATTTGATAGTTGTATCCAGGAACATTGCACGTGATTCACTTTAGCGTAAATTATTTGAGCTTCACCGAGGAAAGTTTCCAACGCTGCCAGTTCCACTGTGTTGTCGTTCAGCAGATACACGTAAGCAAAATATGCTAGTAAATATTACAGGAACGGATACACAACAGCGACTGATTCTCAATGATATCGTCGAGGTTATAGTAGACGCTGTACAGCAGGCGCTGTCGCCGGAGAAGACGGGACCATCGAGTGATAGCATCGGCGTCAGGATCGCTTGCGACATACGTGGCTCACCCACAATGACAATTCATTCCTCGCAGGGGCTAACAATCTCAGATACCAATATCTGCATTGTCGATGATCGCATCGAATGGTCAAATTTAGTATATTTGGCAATTTCGAGAGTTACAAAAATTTCTCATCTGCGCAGAATTGTGTGTGATAAACCAGACACGGAGTCGGAGAGGTTGGTCAGGGCAACAATAGTCCCAGGCACAATAAAAGAAATAACTGGTTATGCGCGAGAAGAAAAAAAAAATACAGCGCCAGATTGATCTTAATGTTGAATTTATCATCACGCTGAAACAACGACAAAATAATCACTGTGCCTGCTCTAACACAGTAATGCCGTGCCAATATTTTCCCAACTACGTACGACAATTTACACTGGACAGAATCGATAGTAGTCTCGGCCACACACCTAAAAATATCGCTCTGATATGTCTTGAATGTAACAGACGTCGAGGAGCTTTGCTCCTCCTAGCTATCTTTTTCGAGCGAGCTCCTCCGTGCTAGCGCCTGCGATGCCGAATCCAACCCTGTAGTAACTGGTGTTTTCAGGAATTACCTGTAATTGTTCACAGACAGATCCACGTTCAGGAGCTGTTGAATCTAATCCATAGATAGGTGGCTGCACAGTGGATCTTACCGAGCTAGAAATTTTATGTGTGGTTACACTCCAGACTGGATCAGTTGCTCTTGCTGCGTTGTCCTCAAGTTCACCGGGTTCATTTAAGTACCTGACTGTTACGTTACTGCCCAACACTGGTTGTTGTAATTCATCTGGCGATTTTTCGTGGTATGTGTTTTTTCGCGATTGCATCGACGGGTTTCATGTTGATTTTATTCGTGATTTCGTTGTTTAACGCTCCTACCGCGTGAGGTAGTCTCCCAACCCATCTGTCCTTGCTCAGTAATTCCTACGCGTATTGAAGTCCAAACAGTCGCTGTGCAAGTGTTTGATTAAATCGCTCAACGATTGCCCGATCTCGATGTAACGCGGTGTGCCCACGTCTGATTTTGGCGTTACGTTGTCGCATCAGCGTCGTTACTGCACCAGGAAATTCTTTGCCACGTTAATAAATTTGTTCAAACGCGTCTACGACTTTATTCGCTGTTTTAGCAGATAGTGACTCTGCTTCTTTGTATCTGATATGACAGTCAACGCGTATTTGTATGTGCGCTGTTTGCGTGATGTGCCAATGACGTCGTGTGGTAAAACCAAGATATCTGCCTGATGAACTTCGTTGGGCGTGCTGACATCAAACCGTCCATGTTTAATTGTTTTGGGAAGTAGTAGACAAATTTGCCATATTGCCTGTCGTGACACCTACTGAATTGACGATTTGGCTAATAGCCGCTGTACCTCTCCTGTATCCGATTGGACTATATTATCTAATTGTCGGCGTTTAATTACCCAACGGGGGGTTGGGAGTATGCCCGGGGAGCTCCGCTCCTACGCTAGTTTACCATTCATCGTCGATCATATCAACCAGTTCGCGAGTTATTCTCTTATGTTTTATTTTTATTGACTTCAGCGTGTGAATCAACTTGACGTCCGCAATTGTTGTTGTTGCAGATCTTTGTTTCTGTACGCAACATCAGGGGTATGGCACGCTTGATCAATCAAATTTACCGGAAATTCGCCTGGTTTTGGTTGATTTTTCTCGTCCAGTCTAATAACAACTCGGGTTCCAGGACCACAATAATTATATCCCGGAAGATGTTTTTCCCCCGGGTACATCGCCCATGGCGTTCTTGGTTATTTCCCGAGTGTCGCGGCGATAACACCGCCAGTGACTTTGTCGGCTTTCACAAACTTATATATTTTATTTCGCATTTTACACACCTACCTGTGAGCGTCCTCGCTTTAACTTTCAACGTGTTTGTGCTCAACCCAGTTGTATCCGTGACCGTCTTGCATCGAACACAATATAAACTCACCATTATAGATAATATTATATTTGTACAATATGAACGTGATTGACTTTTCAGCCACAAACGAGCAAGCACCGGTAAAAGCATCATCCAGTGTTGCCAAATTCCATTCGAGCTATTATAATTGGCCCCTCCCGTTCTGGTAAAACTCATTTGTTGCTCAACCTGATAATGAGGTGGCTCAAATAGGAGAAATTTTATTTAGTAGCGCTATCCGCAGATGACTAACGATGCTATGATGTTCTTAAGGAATTTAGTGAATCGGCAGCGGGTTTGGAAAACATCGATGTTATTGAGTTTATCGCTGACATCGCTGAATCGCCGTCCGTCGAGGATCTTGACAATCTAGTTGTTTAAGGTGATATCGTGCTTGACAAACAAGCAAATCCAGCCAGAATATTTTCACGAGGCAGGCACAACACAGCGATACACTAAAATCCCCAAAGTGATCAGAGATAACTGTAATGTTTTTGTTATTTTTAACGGTGCTGACACACATGCGCTGAGAAATATTCGTCAGACTTGGTGTCACGATGACATGGACACAAACAAGTTCAAAACTTCTTTGCACATGCTCAGAAAACCGCGCATGGATTCATCACAATCAATCTACACGATCCAGCAACACGCTATCGAATTGTCTTGATAAAATCTTGTATTAAAGAAATGCATTTATTGTAATAATGAACCAAGTAAATATTAACGAGATTATCTCTGAGATTGAGCAATTACAGCAAAACGGTCTCGCGGTTCAACTTGATGTTGAAAAAATCAAAAGATGATTTTGAGATGATACAGCAGCGACGGGAAGAGGGCAGATATACACTAGCGGTATAATATAGATTTATCAAATTATTCAAGCGAGAAATAGAATTGTCATTGGCGGATTTACACTAACAACATGAGATAGCTAAATTTGTTCCACTGGCAAGCGCCATTGAAAAAATACGATCAGAGCTGTCTCGACAATATGAAACTCGGGAGGCTGTACCTGCGCGTACGAGACAGTTAAAATAACTTGTGCTGGAGGCCGCTAGGATTCCCGATTCCGAATCCTCGAAGATGAAATAGCAATATCACCGGTGCCAAAAAGAATTAAGAGTGATAGTAAAAAAAATTAACGACAAAAATAAAAATATGTTATGTTTTTGTTTCTCTGTTATCAATATGTGCTATTGAATTTTTGTTTTCACGGCCTGTCACGCACATACAAACTAACGGTCAATTCACCCCTGCGCGTGTCCAGTAAATTACCGTCTTGGTCGGTTAGACGAAAACGTATTCCTGACAGCGTTGGATTATGATATCGTAAATAAACAGAATTATAGGGCATCGACACAATCACATGGCTCGGTGGGACATCCAGAGAAAAGCTGTAAAGAACACATCCCTGCTGGGAACGCTCCTGGGATGCTACAGTCGACTGCGTCATAGACCAGATTTACGGAAATCGTCGACGTGATATTGACAGTGCCCGGCGATACATGGCAACCACCACCATCGGGATTGCTATTATGTCGGAGAATATCTGGAGGGCCTGTTATTTTAATCCATGCGGCACTGATGTTTGGAAAATATTCGTCAATCATGTCATCGAGAGTTTTTTCATTTTATCGTAATTCAGTGGGGGTAGTACTCTGCACGGATGTGGGTTGTCTTCGGTGATCTTAAAATAATCAAAAAACAATTTTTGTATAATCGTGATCACTACTGGCTATTTTGTGAACAGCTATCTATGAAAATTAGGTATTATTAATCACGAAACTCAGATGTTTTATTGTGTTAATAATTTATCTCAAGATCATCATTTAGATATTCATTCAAATACTGCTCAAAGAAACCTCGTAGATTTCGTTGTGAATCTTCGTATTCCTGCGCAATCACGCTGGCGAATTCTCCTATTTGAGAAATTGGTATGCTACTATTTAGACGTGACTCTCTCAAGATGAATCTCCAGTACTCTGGTCTTCTCGCTGGTTGAGGAGTTGGTTCGCTAGCCCCTTTTAAGAAGAGTCACTGGATGTCTGGGATTTTCATAAAAACAGATTTAGACATTGAAAAAATATATGGCCGTGGTTGTCGTGGTACAGAATGAACTGGCGCCACCGGAGGCCACCACAGCACGGTTCTGATCGACGAAGTTCCAGTTGGGTTCCTTTGATCCATCCCGCTTCTTAAACGCGAATACCAGAGAACTGTTGGCATCTAATCCACCAAATAATTTTTCTCTGATGTTTGACAAACAATAATAAAGACGTAATTGTTCCAGTGATATCTCAAGTAACCGACCATTGGCGGCTTTTATCGGAGTTGGCAAACCAGTATCAAGTTCCGGTCACGTTGATGTCGCTGATATCATTGTGGTAGTCGGCGGTGTTGTGTTAGCGATAATCTGTTCCAGTCGTGTGGTTATTTCTGCGGTCATTATTGTCTATACGGCGGATTCTATTTGTGGCGTAGTCAACGGGTATATTTGCTTCTTGTGATACCGATAATAAATATCCCGGATCGCATCAAATTCATTGTCTGATATTGCACCGTCATTTAACCCCGGTGACAGTATCGATGATATATTTATACACGCATACGTCACTGCGCATGTTATTTCTGTGTGTTCATGTAATTTCTTACTGGCACATGTGGATATTTTTTTCGCGATAATATTGATGATAGCAGCAACACCCACAACAACAGCAACACCGATTAACACGCCTGGCGATATCACGTGCGTCGGTGATAACGTGCCGATTAACGTCGTTTTCTCAGCGACTAGCGAGGTGACAGCGTATTCAACACTGTCATGAGGATGTTTCGTCAGCGATATTTTTTTGTTTGTTTTGTTTTGTCATGTGCTCGTCGGTGATTTCTTTCAGCGATACCTTCTACGTACACGCTTGATTATACCGAAAGGTCTGTGTGGGATTCAGTATGATATATACTAAGTGACCAATTGAGGTGTTTTCACGACGAATAACAGACATCACCAATACATCGTTGCAGTTAAGACTGACACGGTTCCGGAAATCTATCGGTGGAATAACGCCACAGATATGTTGTAAATATCATAAATTTAGCGGCACTAAACACGGAGAGCCTGTACACCCCGGTGACCTCAGCGATATGTTAGAGTGAGTTGTTTTGTTGTGACCATGTTGCTGATCCAGACGCTACTGCGTATACCGCGTAGATGAGCGGACTCGTATGAACAACACCAGAGGTAATCTTTTTGATTTTATTCGGAGATGTCATCGAATAGTGTGCGAATTTAAGTGAGACAAATGTCGACAAAATTTGGAACTGTAAAGAATCCATTGATGAGTCTATTTATAGTGCCGCGAAAATCTGTAAACGCGGTCATGTGATTGTTATATTCAGATCTGCATATGGCCAATCCTTCATTGATTGTTGTTAACGAGGTCCTTATCGCGACGTCATTTTTGTCCATGTATTTCTTCGTTGCAGCTCATCGTCCGATCCTGGTTCTTTCAAATTAGCAATACTATTTCCGCCCATGTTGAGTTTACCAGTTATTGTATCGTCGGGTTTAGCAACACGTCTACTGAGATCACTGTGGATAATCGTGAATGATACGCCTGAGTCTTTGATTTTTCCGTCGCCGGTAAATACCACGATGTTATATTGTTGGTTGCACCTGAAACTCGAAGGATAATATCGACCCGTTTGATATTGCTCGTGATCCTGAAAAACAACAACCTCATCCGGATCAATCCTGGCGAGATGCAAAGGAGCAGCAAGTTCATCTCGTGTTGTGTACGCTGACAGATCAATGTCACCGGAGACCTTGCCTTTAGCAGATCTTCCGTAAATATCTACCATTATAAATTATTAACCTGTTTAAAACGACGCTGGACGGCTATGCTGTCTGCTTATGCGGCGGCTCGGATGATCTTGACACGGCGTTAAGTACGGCAAATACTTCTGAACTCCATATAGGTGGATCCGTTAATGTCTTTGTTGGTAATGTTGAATACCGGATTGGTATGTTTACCAGGTAAGCCACTATACTGTAAAAATTCTTTTGGTGGCAAAAATCCATACGAATCGAAATAAACAACAATACGTGGATCAACAGCGTATGCAACCCAATGAGTACCTGGACCAGTTTCAACACGGTTTGGTTTTTCTGGTAATTGATCGCGTATGTAAACGCCTCTGAAGTCTTTTTTTATGTTCAATTGCCGAGCAGCATCAAGTAAATCACAACTGGACACGGGGAGCTTTAATGAAGCGCACCCGGCAGTCTCAAACCTTAACCGTACCACATTCCTGGTAATCTTAGACCCCGTCCCTTTTCTTTTTGAGGTCTTTAGACCATGTCCGGTTGCCTTTTTCAGCACCATTCCGGTAGATATTCCAACGGCACCAAGTTAAGCTGCTTTTGCAACTGCTGAAGCTGCAGCGACAATCAGCGCTAGTATCTCCGCTAGCACCGGAAATATACCGCCGGTCTTTGCTGTGTCGCTGATCGCATTCGTGGAAAGATCAAGTCGGACGCCAGTTTTTGATTTCTTGGCGTCATTGTAGTGTTTGAACTGACGTTCAGTCAGCAATAATTTATTTGGGCCTTGCAACGCTGCTGTTTTCAGAGATATTTTTGCCGCAGAATTCTTCTTTGATGCCGATTGCCGCTTTCTAATCTGACCGGGTGTCAGAGTAACGTTGACGTGATGATATGACAATATAATACTATGAATGAGCTAATTACATGTTTGGAAAACACTTGCATGTTTCAACGGACGCATCAATGACTCTCATTTGTCCTCCAACGTCTTCAAACAACATTGTTTTGTCCGATAGTATAACAGCGATTGTTCTGTAATCTTCAGCTGGCAATGCATCTGTTCGAGCTCTAAAATGTATGTCAACGACCGATTGTCTGAACAAATCCAGGTTTTCCAGTGAAAAATAATAGATCGGATATAGCGTGGTGAAATCTCGCTAAGATATATGCAAACCAGAATCAACATTCTGATCACGCCCCATAAATGTCATCAACCGATGATACGCGTTGGCAACATGATTATAGTTGAACTTCACCAGCACTTCCTCCGATGGTTCTTGATGTCCGTTTACCCTCAGAGAAACTTCACTATATATATATATATATATATATATATATATATATATATATATATATATATATATATATATATATATATACTATATATATATATATATATATATATATATATATATATATATATATATGTCGTGGTGCTGAAACTCCCTGCTAAGATGTTATCTGTCATGTAAATAGACCTTCAGCGTTACTCTGGAAACTGTCTGTGGTCATTGTCAACCACGACAAGGTTGATTTACCAACGCTGCCCACGAAGGAAAGCAGCCGTTGCTCTTCAGCGATTGATGGTGTCATTGTTAGCATGCACAGCGAAAGCTTTGTCTGTCTTACCTTACCATCATCAACAGCAGCAGGAAGCCTGATTGCGTCGTTTTCCGTGGCTTTTCGAACTAGTACTATAGTATGTTTAGCACCAAAAATAACTTTTCTGACATTTTTTGCGAAATCCAAAGATGTGTGACAGTGGAATTATACATGACAATTTTTCATTGTCATTTAACATCAATCGACGTGCTGCGAATCCTTGGTTGAAATTTCCATTCATTGATACAACTGCATCTTCAGCGGTGTTCATTCTGACGTTGAGAATGTCGGGGTGATCAGTGGTATTCTTCGCGAACATCATTGATGGACCGTGAATAACTATCAGAATATCTTGCAATGCCTAGTATGGTCGTGGGAACGTCGACGTTTTCGAGACATAATTCAATGTTCTTTCCGTCAATGCTGTATGTGGCACTGTTAAATAACGCCATGACACCATTATTACCAAAACCAGGTCGATCTCTAATTCTCTATGCGGTATTATTTGCTTTCAAAAGCTGACTTTCGATCACAATAAATACCTCGACGGGCAAGAAATATGTGCTTGTATCCTGAACTTGTAGCTCCATTCATCACGTGAGTCAGGTACACGCGCATCATACGAATAATACTGATAATCACACACCGATTCATCTTTGAGGACAGGCGCTTCCGTGTGTCAAATGCGGGATCAGATATGCGCTTGAAAAATTTATTATATTGTTTGTTGTTTAAAATGACCGTCGAGCCAGACCACTTCCCACTATTAGACTTGCGGTTATATATTCTTCATCTCATCTGCGGATTGTTTTGTCAGGGATTGCACTCCAGCTAATTCTTTCAACCGCTCATTTGCGTCTTGATTTATTATTTTGCTCACACTTGCTGACATCACTTCGGCGCTGGGCAATTTTACAGGTTGTGGTCGGACCCCGTGAAGTCTGTGTACTAATCGCGCAAGTCTGTTCCTGATTGCTGAGAATACTTTACCAGCAACATCACCAACAGTGCCAATACTCATATCACGAACAATTTCGATGGCTTTCATGCCGAATTGTTTTGCAATCGGGATAGCTTTTGGGGTTATCCTCCTAAATAAACCCCGAATAATATCGCCGAGTCCATCCCCGTAGATCGCGCTATAAACCGGTAATCGTGAATTTATCACCCTGACGTTTTCAGGCCCACGTTGGGCATTGTGTGTAATCATGTTATTTTGTTATCGATGAACTAATTGATCACTCACTATTGTAATTGTCGGTAATTTCATCGATCAGTGCCAGATAAACGCTTCTGTCCATGATGCCACCGGTAAATATACGCTGACAAATATCAGCTGTTTCATTGTTGATTTCGTGGGAATTATCTGCTCGTCTTCCAGTCGATCAACATCAGCAAGGATGTTATTTGGACAAAATTCATCTTGAATCACTGGCGAGATTTGTTTCCTATGACGTCGATCGCGAGTGACAAGGTCACTTCCGGTTTAATTCCTTCTTCTATTTGTCTCCTTCCTTCATTTTCTTGCTGAATATACATAACTACTAAAATATCTAAAATTGTCATCATTGTCTTTGGCCTACGGAGCACCAGTGTGAATGCAATATAAATATTTACACCAATCAGCACGACTAACTTTTTTTAATATGTTCATGTTTAACATAATTTTTTCTTGTCAGCCAAACGCAGCAATATCAAGTAATTTGTTTTTATCCATAAAAGCGACAATACCTTCCTCGGTGAATTTATCCATCATGTAGGTTTTAACTCTTCTTGGTGGTCGTTAAACTTCGGGTGATGGCTGAACTGATGGTGGTGGGGGTTGAAGACGGCCATCAGTATCAGCAGGTAATGTCTCAAGAGTTTTCTGAGTTGCCTCAGTTGCTGTAACAATTTTTTGGTTGGTTCGACAATTGGCTTAAATAACTGTTCTGTACCTTCTGTAAATTCCACATGAGCTTCCTGACCCTGTTGTAGCTGGGACATATTTCTTGATTGCATCTAGTTGCTGTTGAGCTAATTTAGCTGTTCGAGATTTCATAGTTAGCACAGAATCACTCATTATTATTATTACAACAACGATTTAATTATAGATCACTAAGTAAGCCAACATAAAATATTCAAAATATATTCAACGTCAATCAACCTGGTCGCAGTCATTCCTTTTTGCTAGCCTCAGATTAATAAATCAGCATTACCGCAGGTAAAATTAACATTCTTACAATGGGACATTGATGGGGGTCCCCCCTCAAGGTCAACGCGTCCCTTCATGAAAAATAACCATGCGTACATGCAAGCCTCGGATTGGCCTTTGGATAGTTAATGAATCAACATTACTTGCCTGAAAAAATTATATCTTTTGCCCCATTTTGTAAAATGGGGTCTTGATGAAGGGTACCCCTCAAGTCGGCCGTTTATTTTTGGGGGGGATCGGTCTCTCATACAGCCCTCGGACTGGCATTTGGATAGTTTAATGAGTCAAAGTCACTTGGCGAAAACAAATTTGTTTTTGATCTCAGATTCTGAAGCGGAGCATTGAATGGGGGCCACACACAACCAAAAGGAGGCCGCACTATATTTTTGGCCCGACCCCACCTTCTGCTGTTGAGAGAGAGAGAGAGAGAGAGAGAGAGAGAGAGAGATATTGTTTAATGAACATAGGTATTATATCACTTTATATTGTCTTGTCTTTCACTTTTGCGGATAATGAAGCAAGCCATAAAATACAATGTTACGATCTCTACCATAGACTGTAAATTTTGGTTTTACGCAAAGCTTGGAGTAAACAGTTTTGATGTTTGTTTCTTTGCTCTCTGAGTAGCAAACAAGGAAAGTCAAGTCATAAACTGACAATTTAGGACTGCGCATTCTGGCAGACTGTTTCGCAAGTCCGGTCAATACACCCATTTCAAAATATGCGTGGCGGAAAAGTTGCCGTTCCTAATATTGATCACTAAAAATCAAAACGAGACTATCACTGCTGGTTCAATGTTTTTTTTTTTTTTTTTTTTTTATTGACTTGGATGTGGAGATAGGCGTTGGAAAGTCTGAATAATATCATGACATCATGTACGTGTACTTTTGGTGTTGGTAAACAAATATGAGCATTAGTAATAATAATAATAATAATAATAATAATAATAATAATCCCCAAAATTTCAAAATAAATAAATAACACACACACACACACACACACACACACACACACACACACACACACACACACAACCAAGCAAAAAGGAATCTACTAAAAGTTTGGTTTAGAATGTATTTTATCTTCTTTTGCACCAACCCAACTGAAGCAAGTTCTTTTTAAGTTTTAATAATATTTGTCTAATTATATTTAGAGGCATATAGTTATTAAATCATGTATGGAGTTTAAATAACCTGAACTACAATCAGTGGGAGAAGCTATCGCTATCCGTGCAGATTCAGAAGGCAGCAACCTCTCCCCTTTCTGTCGAACTTAAGTTTAAAACAAATTTGCCCTTAGTCCCACTACACTAATATCAATGTACAGATTTAGTCTTGGGTAAAATCTACTAGCCTCTGACTAACGGAGTAATGTTTGTTCAAAATTGAAAATGTCTACATAAACCCATTTTCAGAGTCCTGGATACAAGTCTGACATCTAAACAATTATAATTTAAATTACTGTTATTCTATTGTTTTGGCATTTTAATTCAAAATATTTTAATTTAATTTAAAATAACATTATTATATGGTTTCACTATTTTAATTTAAACTAACATTATTCTCGACTTTTGGTATTTTATTTTAAAAGAACACTATTCTATTGTTTTGGTATATTTAATTTATAATAACATTCTTCTAGAGTTTAGGTAATTGAAATTTAAAATAAACATTATTCTTATGTTTGTGTATTTTAATTAAAATAACATTATTCTATGGTTTTTGATATTTTAATTTAAAATGACATTATTGCATAGTTTTGGTATTTTAACTTTTAGCAAATATTATTCTTTTAATTAAAATAACATTATTCTGTAGTTTGTAAATTTAATTGTAAATAACATTATTTTATAGCTTTGGTATTTTAATGAAAATAAAATTATTCTATAGTTTTGCAGTTTAATTAAAATAACTTTCCAGAGCATTTTTTAAATAACGTTATTATGTTGTTTTGGTATTTTAATATAAAATAAAATTATTCCATAGCTTTTGTATTTAAATTAAAATAACAATTCTATAGTTTTGGTATATTAATTTAAAATAATATTATTCAATAGTTTTGATATTTCATTTTTCATGGATACAATCGTTTTTCACGTACACAAATAAGGTTTGTTCATTGAAACATTAATCCCATTTTCTTCATTCTCCAACATTTTGCTTTTTCTTTGTGGGTGTGTGTAAAGCTACCAGCAGGGAAAGCCTAGATTTAGAATTTCGAGAATTTGCGAGATAACGCGAGATCATTATTGTCGAGTGTTGTGAAACTCGGCCGATACCATAGTCAAGATTTCTGACATGCACAAACATATGTGAATTTTACGTGACGCATCGGATAAAATATGTTGTCCTTTTCTTCAAGCTAAAGATTGATGGCAAAGTTCCCGCTTTAAAAATAACCTTTAGATTCCATATGAAGAAACACACAACAGTTCTACATTTGTGTTCCTTTTTTGTGTGCAAGTTGTGATAAAGGCAAACATTACCTAAATAGATTTCAAGTTCTCGGAATCAATTCGGCTGTGTGTGTGTGTGTGTGTGTGTGTGTGAGAGAGAGAGAGAGAGAGAGAGAGAGAGAGAGAGAGAGAGAGAGAGAGAGAGAGAGAGAGAGAGAGAGAAGGTTACCCATTTTATTACTTTTTGAAAACAATGTGTTAGAAATTTTCATCGGCTTTGATCCTTAATAAATCCCATATGAGGTTCAGATTGAGAATGGAGGGTTTACAAATTTTAACTATCCTAAATTCCACACTTCTCAATGGCATCCAGTGTATGACTTTTGCATAAAGATAGTATATATCAATTTGGATTCTGAAGGTGTGTCAAAACATTGCAATCTTACATTCCCTACCATGGACTCTACATTTTGGTTTTATGCAAAGAATGGAGTAAACGATTTTCGTGTCTTTCTCTTTCGCCGTATGAAAGACAACGAACCAAAATCAGGTCTTAGTTTTGTTACATTATTTTATATTATGTTTGTGAAAATATTTAAATAGAGATATTTCTTGTCTAGAAGTACTTTACCTTACGACCGCGGAGACTAAATTTATTGAAGAAGAGTTATTCCTCTTTTAAGATACTACTACTACTACTACTACTACTACTACTACTACTCTCTCTCTCTCTCTCTCTCTCTCTCTCTCTCTCTCTCTCTCTCTCTCCAAATTATATGATTCCGACTTTTGTCATGATTGTCATCGACTGAGCGTTCGCCTCGGATGCGGGAGGTCGCAGGTTCGAACTCCGGCCGAGTCATACCAAAAGACTTATAAAAATGGTACTAACAACTGCCTCGCTTGGCGCTCAGCATTAAGAGGATAGTTTGAAGACGTGGTTGGCTTGATGTCAGGATAATGTGACTGGGTGGGACATGATACACCGTCCACGTTTCGCATGCGTAAAGTAGTGTGGGGAGCACAACTGCCCTGTAGACCTTTAGTTTGGTCGTGATGCTGATGCCTTTTCTATTCCAGACGTTGGCATACAGTCTGCCAAAAGTTGCCCTGGCTCTGGCAATGCGGAGGTTCACCTCATCGTCAATGGTGACGCTCTGTGATAGTGTGCTGCCAAGGTAGTTGAAGCGGTTCACTACGTTGAGCTTTTGGTTGTTGACGGTGATGTTGGGCTCAACATAGGGCTCTCCCGGGGCCGGCTGATGCAGTAATTCAGTCTTCTTAGTACTGATGGTGAGACCAAAGCTTGTGCAGGAGTTGGAGAACTTGTCAACGCTGCGTTGCAAGTCTGCTTCTGAGCCAGCATTTAGGGCGCAGTCATCAGCAAATAGGAACTCCCTGATGGTGTCTGTCATAACCTTGGTTTTCGCTTGAAGCCTCCTGGGGTTGAACAGTTTTCCATCTGTACGGTACCTGATGCCGACTCCAACATCTCCGTCTCTGAAAGTATTAGTCAGCATGGCGGAGAACAATAGACTGAACAGTGTCGGTGCCAGAACACAACCCTGCTTGACGCCATTGGTTACTGGGAATGGCTCAGATGTCTCTCCATTTTCCTGGACTCGTGCCTGCATGCCGTCGTTGAAATGCTGTACCATGGATATAAATTTTTTCGGACACCCGTAATTGGCCATTACCTTCCACAATCCTTCTCTGCTGACAGTATCAAAGGCCTTTGTCAAGTCGATGTAGGTGGAGAAAAGGTCAGCGTTTTGCTCTTGACATTTCTCTTGTAGCTGCCTCGCAGCAAACACCATGTCGATAGTCCCACGTTCTTTCCGGAATCCACACTGACTTTTTGGCAGGAGTCCCTGGTCAAGGTGCGTAGTGAGGCTTTTTTAGTAGGATTCTGGCGAGTATCCTGCGATTGAGAGCAAGGATATACCCCCGGTGGTTGTCGCAGGCCTGTCGGTTTCCTTTGCGCTTATACAGGTGGATTATGGAAGCAACGTTGAATTCCTGGAGAATCGTCTCTTGCTGCCACATCAGTAAAAACAGTTGGTGGAGCCTTTCTATCAGGGCTGTGCCCCCTTCCTTGTAGACTTCTGCTGGGATGGAGTCTGAACCAGGGGCTTTGCCACTGGAGAGCAGACGTATCGCTTTCTGTGTCTCAAGCAAGGTTGGAGGGTCATCCAGTGCTTCGTTGATGGGTAATTGGGGGAGACGGCTGATGGCTTCATCGTTGATGGATGAAGGGCGATTCAGGACGCTGTCGAAGTGTTCAGCCCATCGTTCAAGAATCTTCTCTTTGTCAGTAATTAGTGTGTTCCCGTCTGCGCTGAGAAGGGGTGATGAACCAGAGGATGTAGGTCCATACACTTCTTTCAGGGCATTGTAGAAGTTCTTCATGTCATGCCTGTCTGCGTAGCACTGGATCTCATCAGCTTTGTTGCTCAACCATGTGTCTCGCATCTGACGAAGTTTCTGCTGTGCAGTTCTGCGTATATTGTTGTACGCATCTTTCCTGGAGGTGGACTTGGAGTTATTGAGGTAGGTTTGATGGAGGCGGTGTTTCTCATGCAGCAACTGCTTGATCTCGTCGCAGTTCTCATCAAACCAGTCTTGGTGCTTTCTGGTTGAGGGTCCTAGGATTTCCGAAGCTGTGCTGTAGACCAGCTCTCTGAATGCCGCCCAGTCGGTCTCCACATTCTGATTGTCCTGAGGGGTGGTTTTCAGACGTTCTTCCAGGGCATCCACGAGCGACTGTTTGGTACTAGTGCGCTTCAGCTTGGTGATGTTCAGTCGTTTAGGAGCCTTCTTTCCCTGCGGGCGTCTTTTGGGCTGAATGCGGATGTTGAGCTTGGTGATGATGAGGCGGTGGTCTGTCCAGCAGTCGACGCCACACACGGACTTGGTCACACGCACATCCTGCCTGTCCCTTTTCCTGACAATGACGTAGTCGATGAGATGCCAGTGCTCATTGCAAGGGTGCATCCACGACGTCCGGTTACGGATAGGGAGGCGGAAGACTGTATTGGTGATCAGCAGTTTATGCTCGGCTCAAGTCTGGAGCAAGAGGAGACCATTGCTGTTACAGTGACCCACTCCGTGCTTTCCTAGCACTCCATCCCAGGCAACGTGATCACAGCCTACTCTTGCATTGAAGTCGCCAAGAATGACGAGCTTATCTGCCAATGGAACGTCAGCAATGACGGAGTGAAGATCCTCACAGAACGTGACCTTTACTTCATCCGGGTTGGTCATAGTTGGAGCGTAGCAACTGATAATGATAAGGCGCTTTCTTCCAGACAAGAGGGGGGGTTCCATGGTCATGAGTCTGTCGTTTACTCCCTTGGGAGGTCCAGCCAAGAGTTGCACAGTTCGTCGACCTCACTCTCTTGCAGCATGACAAAGTCGAGACGGCCGGAGACGGAGTTGAGTGCAGTGGATGACCAGGACGTCCTAAGTGTCTCGTCGTGCTCTTAGCGCTCCACGGCGCTTTGCTGGGAATCGCCTTTCTACCCGTTGACCAGCTGGTGGTTCCTCCGCGCAGGCTGCCGAATCCAGTCTTCACATGCTAGGTAGACAATACCTAACTCAGCGAGGGTTTACGACCCATCGGCTACCCTCAGCCTATTTAGCCGGCCAGTCGAGGCCGTTTTCCGGGATGTGGCCGCTGTGCATGCCACAGCTTCTTGGAGCCACAGGTGAGAGCTGAGTGCCAAGTGGGGACCAAAAGTGGGCGAGCTACCCCCGAAGGAGTACGACTGCTTCCCCCAACCAGAGGTGCTACCCCTCCCTGGACACCCATACACCCCTATAGGAAATTGTTCTAGAAAACAATAGGACACATGGCAGGTCTTGGTGCACGAGTATCTTTTACTTGGGTATTTTTGTAAGAAGCCTCAGTCAAATCAGTTGATCTTGTTTTATGTTATACTCAGCACTTCGAAGTTTATGATTAAAAACTCTAAAAATGTGAAAGACTTGTACCATAAAACGTTTATTCATTTTGCAGTCATTTATCTTACTGACATTGTAATTTGTCTTAAAGTGAATACGAAAATACAGAACAAATTGTGCATTTGTTGACATAAAAACGGCACAACAAAAATAATTATTTCATGTTCCAATGAAACTTGAAATGTAATTAACAATGTATAATCTAATGAGCATCTTGTGTTCAATGTTAACACAAACAAATCTGATGTTATTTATACAACTATAAAAAAAAGGTCTGATGGAATGGTAAATATTCGTACGATTATCGTAATGACGAGAATTGGAAATAGCAATTATACTCGTGATTATCTCGTGGTTATGGAACTGATTTGGAATTTACATAAATTAGGATAAAGAACGGCAATTTAAAAAAGTATATCTCAAAATATGCAAGTGTATATAAAATATGTAATTCTCCTGAAGTATATATAATGAGTTACAAAATGTAATGTTTAAACATCTCTCAGTCCGTATACTAAAAGACGCATGAAGATTTTACTATTCAAATATTCATCTTGCATGGTTTAAAACATGTACATAGAACCTTCTTCAATTTTGTTATCAGTGTGATAGCACAATGTATTGAAAAGGAAGATGTATCGTAATACTTAGCGAAACGTCACCTGGCAACGATACAAAGCCCTTGGCATAGTGTATAGAATAAACTGATCATTGGTGGTTGTTTATCAAAGTATATTTTTTACTTAATCACTCACAAAACAGATAATGTCTAAATTACATTATGTTAATTTGATGAGTCATAGGTAATATATATATATATATATATATATATATATATATATATATATATATATATATATATATATATATATATATATATATATATATATATATATACTTCGATAAATAACGAACAATGATCGTTTAAGTCATATAATTAAATTTTCCTCCTTTCTGTCGTGAACAACAACACTCGATTTTAGGTAGCTTATAATCTTCTTTTATTAGCCTCTTCCTACTGCGCCAGATCATTTAGCCCACTTTTCAGTAGTCACAGGTCATCAACCCACATCATAGAACTTTTAAGTACATCAGTTACTCTTAGCAAGCGAAGATTATCTAGTCCATACAAAAGTACAAGAGTTAATGAGGATCGAGCAAATGTACTTCATGCCTTTAGCGTCCGTTGTTCTGGCTTTATAGGTAGATCTATCACCTCCCCCCCCCCCCAACAAAAAAAAGGTCGCATCCAGAAATAGTCAGATCCGCTGTTTTTACATCATGTGACCGTGCCCATAACTAATAGCTGATTGAAAACATGATGTCGAAGCAAGACTGAATATTGAAATTTTAACCACCGCTGTGTAATTCAAAATATACACTGTAAAACGTCGACATAGGAAATAGAACTTTAGATCACCACTGTATAATTAAACAAATAAAATCTAAAATCTCGATCTTGAAAATGGAACTTTAAGGACATGCAATTTGATCGAACAAGTGATACTGGATTTCTCGACATACAACATCGAATTTCAACTGCAACTTTCTCATTGGACCAGCTTTTGTCCGCTACGGCGCCTCATAGGATACCATCTTTTAATGGGATATAGCTCCAGAATTTACTGCTGAGTAAATAATAAAAAACGGAATCCAGTGACTATTAACAGCATATCACAAGGGAGAAAAAAGCCATTTCATAACAGTGGGAAATAGTGATCTAAAGAACTCAAGCTCGTGTTCTTAAATGACATAGAATGGAAGAAAATCGTTAAAAATATAATATGCAATTTGTTGTAAGCGTAGCATAGTGTACAATATTATTCAACCAAATTCAAAAAAACTTTATATCAAACGAACAGTTGTATAAACTTGTAGCCATACTACACGAATTTCATTCAAAACTATAGGAAGAAAGAACAAGAAAGTAACTCATTAAAATTAGCTCCGACATACTCTAAGAAATATTAAATTTATCGATATGCATGCATATGAGAAAATATTGATAATGTACAAGATAAGTAACATAGCTTTAATGTGCAATAAACAGAACGAGATGTCTTATAACGCATACGTTGTTAGTGTAACAAAGGTATGACACCAATGAAAAATATTTTCTCTTTTCCTTTTACTGTCTATTAAGTCGACATTCTCGTGTAAAAGTAAAATGAGAAATTATGATGACAAGAATAATATTACAGCTATGCCTGTATACCAACAGGCATAAAATATCAACGGTTTATTGATGTCCGAAGAAACTCCATTTTAACCATTCAATTTCCAAGACCTAGAACACTTTTACTAATGCGTAAATAAACATTTCGAATAGAAACATGGCGCAAACTTCAAGATACAATAAATGCACACTATTTAACATATAGGTAATGGAAAAAAAGGCATTTAAGAATTAAATCTGATTCTTTTTTTTCTGAAATCATTCAGAGAAAACTTTTGGAAATAAAATACTTGTTTTGACCAGCTAATCGCATGCACAGTGAAGCTTGTCTAAAAATAGTACCAAAGGGGCCATGAAATTTTACAACTGTTGTTAGGTGTCAATTTTTATCAAGTATTCGACCATGAAATTATTGGAATTTTTCTAGAGATTTCAATTAAACATACACACACTATAATCTCTCTGTCTGTATCTATCTCTCTCTTTATAACAATAATAATAATAATAATAATAATAATAATAATATAACGCATTTATTTCTTAGACTTAACACGAAACAAACGTCTGTAACTAATTTCAATACCATATTCGTGTTAATAAAACAATAGATGCTTATTAAATATATGGAAAAATAGTAATATAAATGATTGTCACAATATAATCTGAGCCGTATTTTAAATATAAACTAAGCTGATAATAGCATAAGCAGATTCAATTTTAAAATAATGTACAGAATATGTGACCCTTCATATGTATATGCTCATACAAAATCACAACCTCACACACACAGACACACACACACAGTATACAATATATATATATATATATATATATATATATATATATATATATATATATATATATATATATATATATATATATATATATTATGTGGTAGCTTCCCGTGGGTGGGTAGTCCCGTGGTTCTCACCAGGGTCTTCCCGGGCTCTTCCTCCACTGTATATACTACAATGGGTACGTATAGACTATCATGGGCTGAAAAAGGGCGTTAAACGCACACGACCAACCAAGGAACATACTCACTCTCTCTCTCTCTCTCTCTCTCTCTCTCTCTCTCTCTCTCTCTCTCTCTCTCTCTCTCTCCTGACGTTGGGCGAACATGATGTGCATTCTTACCTGCCTGGGTGTTATTCTTCCCTGGTATCACAATATATGTGATGTTCCATATATGTTGTACATTTGAAGATCTTAAAGTTGCGTTCAAAATAAATTCAGTTGACAGTTATGATTCTAAATTTTAAAGACTAAAATATGATGACTCTTACGTCCCAAAATGTACAACAATTACTAGCTTTTCAAGACTTAATCAGGAATTCGCAATATACTGAGAAAATACTGTTCATTCCTTATGTTAAAATCATGATATGATGTTTGCAGTTTTGTCTGAAGACAACACCTAAGAATATTGGCTGGCTAATCTGTCGATTCTAAATTGTCTGTTTATTGTATTACGGCATATCGACTATTGATATATATATATATATATATATATATATATATATATATATATATATATATATATATATATATATATATATATATATATATATATATATATATATATCCACACACACGCAAACACGCACACACAAACAAAACGGTAAAATGGACCATAAGAATAGTGCACACAAGAGCGAAATCTAGCTCAGGCTAAGATACCTGCTGTATTTTTCTACCGCAAGTCATCTGTGAATCTCCCCATCCAGGCCCGGCCCTAGGGTAAGGCGAACGAGGCAACCGCCTTGGGCCCCGTGCTTTTAGGGGCCCCGCGCTGCTGACGGAAATCAACTCCGCAATGCAATTATTTTGCTTGGGGCTACGCGCTCATCGCTTGCTGCCTTGGGCCCCGCATGCTGTGTTGGGCCCCGCACATCCTAGGGTCGGGCTTGTCTCCATCTATCTTCCACCTTTAGCCACTGATTACCATATGCATCTCTTAGTGGAATAACTGTTTCAGGTTGCTCCTTATCTCTGTAAATCGTCGATTTCGAATCAAATGCCAATTATTTAAAGAAAAAAATAATTGTTGTTAAGAGATTACATGTTGACCAGAAACAAAATATTTCACCTGCTAAAGACTTCCCAGTAATCAAAGTCAATACACAGAGATAAGCATTTTACAAAATTGAGAACAAGAAACTTCCAGTTGCACCACGTGGACTTGTCACCGCAAGTCACACATTAACAATATTAATGAACGGCATATTGATGGCACTTCCATGACTCACCAAGTGGCAAGTCAAACGGCATATTGACGGCACTTCCGTGACTCATCAAGTGGCAAGTCAAACGGAACATTTAATTCGTTGATTCTGCATTTCGTTGCTGTCCATTTTTACAATGAGGAGCTCGGCAATTCACACAGCGTGGAGTCGGATGCAACCACTTTTGTTTCTGGATCAGGTGAAGACGATGCGTTGTTCTCAGAAGGGGTTGATAACATGCTTTTAGTCCCATCACTATTTTTGCAAATGCTTTTATCAGAGTCATTGTATCTTAGCCTTTGTTTGTTTATATAAACATCGGAGTTATTACTGCTATTCATGGACCGTTGAACGGAGTCTGTCCTGTTGAATACATTTAAAGATTCCACAAGAAAGGGTCGAAATCTCTTATTGAGCATAAAATAAATGGTAGGATTAATGACGGTGGAGGTTTTAGCCAGAAGAACTGACGGCACAACAAGGCGGATGGGTAGAATGCTGACTGTTCCATAAGCTGTCCACATACTTACAACTGCATATGGCACCCATGTGACGAGGAAAGCCCAGCACATCGTAAAAGTCATCTGAAACAGACGAAGCTGCATTACGCCGAGTTCCGTTTTCATAACACTTTCATCATCGCATGCTAATAGGATTCTTTATTACGTATATCGATTCAAGGAAAATAAAAATGTTGACGAGCAATAGTAAAAGTATCACGAACATCGAGAATTAATCACTGCATCATAAATGTCCAGTTGAAGAAGTCATAACGACTGAATATCATAAAAAAAATTGGGAAGTAAGCAAAACCAAACAACCAAACAACACAAATGTACAGCCATCGAATGCATTTAAATACAGAGTGGTATATTCATACCTTTATCAAATAGTTTTCTTGCGCAGCGATTTTCGTGTCCATGGAGACATTACATGTCCATTTCTTCATCCGGTTTCTCCGCTGCCGGGAGTGCATGAGAATGGTTCCATAGCAACCGATCATGATGGCACTTGGAAGTAGAATACAGAAAAGTGACATAATGGTAATGTAGGACTGGTTGTTATCCCACTGGAGTGTGCAGGATGTTCCATAGGGCTCAACACTGTACCCTCCCCATCCTGTCACCGGAATAATGGCCCAAATAAAGGCGTATACGTAAGACCCAACAAGGAAGAAACTAGTCGTCTTCTTGTTCAGGACATCTGCGAAGAGAAGATTGTGTTGTTACAAAGACTAGCCAGTATGCAGTACAAGATATTTAACGAACTTTGGTAATTTTCAGCTAGTCTATGTCTCCAAGGTTTCATAATGATTGCAGAGGTCAGAATGTGTTATGCACAGACCATGCCAGTGTAAAGAAAAGAGACAGGCAATGGCGAAGAATCACACTGTACCCTTTCTGAAGTTATTCTCAATAATGGGTGTAACTCAGGGCAGCATATTGTCAATCACCCTACTGAATATAACATATTTCCATCATTATGAAATGCCTCAACCCAGGAACTGCCTGTTTGTTTTGTGTGTTCAACATTTTGATCTGCTAGTTAAAAAGTATGCATGTGACTGAACGTTAAGTACAAATACATTTAAATGTAAATCAGAAATGAGTAAACAAAACGGTTCAAAATTTACGAAATCTAAAGCTGTTTCACGCACTTCTCCCGATTATATCAAATTTAGGATGATCCGAAGCTCTATCATTACTGCTATTTTGTTTCTGTAGTCGATAAAATCAAATTTGTAACGCCATTTGCAGCACATAATATGCTATACATGGCGGCCTGTATATTTGAAACCCAGGAAAATCCCATAAATAACCATGAGCCCACAAGAAGCTACTAGTAGAAAACGGGAGACCAGATGTTTTACGATTTAATATTTGTTGCTCTTGTGATTATATACCTTTTGCAAGATTTTGGCTCCTTTATTTTGTATTATATATTATTGTACTTCATGCTTGCATTTATTTGGATGGTCTTATCCTCCTTTATTTTGTATTATATGTTATTGTACTTCATGCTTGCATTTATTTGGATGGTCTCATCCTCCTAGGGTTTCTATTCATTTTATTATGTTTTCTTTATTTTTTTGTTGATATTTTTTAAATTTTACTTTAAGTTGGTATCCACTATTGTACTGATGTGCCGTAAACGTTACAATACATAATGCACATATTGAACACGACAGAAATGTGATCTTTTCAATTACTTTCCATCACTTTGGAATAAAACGTAATACGTAACATTGTTTTAGTACCTCTCAGGAGTGACTATGGATGGATAAAACACCCAGTCGCGATAAATGATGAACTTAAGTGCCTCATAAGAGATCTTTCTTCATGATTGATCTCATTCTTTAGGGAAAAACGTTGCGAGGCGATATGCTTGTAACGTATTGTGTCATCTAGACATTTATCTGCCGGGCAGAAACACTTTAACATTAGAATGATTATGGTTCTCCTTTACCATCTATTTTGAGTCGTCTTTGTTTGCACTTTGCATTCAATAAAGAATTCTTGCCTTAAAAGGTGAGCGTCTCACATCACAGAGCTGATATGTTTACATATTAGTTTTACCTTTTCTCTTCTGATTTAGTGTTCATTTACTGTCTTTCAGTACCTTATAAGACACGCCAAGGACTAAAAATATATTTCTTCTATTCAGTCGAAAGTTTCCTCTCTCTCTCTCTCTCTCTCTCTCTCTCTCTCTCTCTCTCTCTCTCTCTCGTGTTTCTTTTCCCTCTCTTCTTATGAATTTTGTGTCAGCAGTCAATACTGATGTAGTCAACGAGATATCTCCAGCACGAAACTGATGTCAACAGAAACGTGTGACATTATTCTATGTATACAGTTAGTTAGATGGCATAACCATAGAATATAAAGCTTACACGGGAAAATGTTTCTGATGAACATATTTCCGATAACGTATATCTTAACGTTATGGGAAACCGCGTGCTTTATGAAATTAAATTTATTTTAAAATACTGTCTTCTTTTTCTCTCGAAACTGACAAGAAAGTATTTTGTAAATAATTAACACGACTCCGTCATCTAGTGGCGAATAAAGACTACAGATACCATTTATCACAGCAGTCAACTAGACATGCGCAGTCTAACTTTTGGGTCTAGACACAAGTCGATTATCAAATCTTGAGATATTAATCAAGGCACATTTGAATTCAAGACAGGTTTCCAAACCACTGAAACCAGTGTGCACTTTTGTAGATATATTTTCCTAAGGCGTTGACTTTCATTTACTTTAGATGACCTTTGATATATATCACACTCTGAAATGTTTATAATGACCTTATTTTCCTCATAGAGTTATATTAGACAAGGTCAAGTTCAAAATACAATTTTCCATTGCATATAATGAAATATAATAATATGGAAACTAAAATAAAAATTAACTCAGAAACAATGCAAATAAATATGCATTATCTATCTATCATATATATATATATATATATATATATATATATATATATATATATATATATATATATATATATATATATATATATATGACTTTTTTAATGACTTGCCGTTGCAATTATTCCCATATTTGAAGATTATCGATGACTGAGTCAAATGTTTGAAACTGATGCAACCATGTACGATATCTACTCTATATTTCAATGATATTCTTGTTATATTCTTTATTGCAATTATTTTCTTGCTTTAACCTATATTTCAATTATATTCTTGTTTTACTATGCATTTTAATGATTTATTTTCTTTTACTATATATTTCAATGATGTTCTTCTTTAATTTATATTTCAATTACATTCTGCCACGGTGGCCTAAGCGGTTAGAGAGTCTAATTATGATGCGTGAGGTTAGTGTTAGAACTGGTCGGCCTGGTGTCAGGATAATGTGACTGGGTGGGACATCATGCTACATGCCTGCGGCATGATGACCCAGTGCTAGACATCACTATAAACTGCCACACTCGAGACACCTTTGCGATGTGACTGAAAAATTGTTAAAGCAACATTAAAAATCCAAATCACACACACATTATATTTTTGTTTTACTCTATATTTCAGTTATATTCTTGTTTCCCTGTGTACTTCTTTTACTATACATTTCAATATTATCCTTGTTTAACTTTGTATTTCAGAGATTCTTTGCTTTATCCTATATGTTAATTAATTCTTGTTTTACACCATACTTCAGTAATATTCTTGCTTTACTTTTAATTATGAACTTCATTAGTAATTTAATTATCTGCCTGTTAATTTAAAATTAGAACACACCCTGATTAAATTGAACAATTGGGAAGATCGCTAAAGATAATCTTAGCCAGATATAAAATATAGGCATACAACCCCGTCCGTAATTTCTGGGTGACCATAAATGGAACATCTCAGATGTTTGAAGTTCCTAATTTCCTTTAGTTCATTAATTAATTATGCAAAATGTGACAGGAAATGGTTATCTTCCTAAAGATCAAACATAGTTAATTATTTGGTAATGAAAATAGATATAGCACTGAATCGATATGATGAAAGTCAGTGACTGCTTTGTATCCTCGTCGGTATGGTTCTACTGACGGAAACAAATTCCGAGGAATATGCGCCATACCGTTTCTCCAGTGAAGTATAGAAGTTTTAGTTGGTTCGAAGGTACTCAGTCACTCGACACAATCTACGACGCACTCACGAAGTGGATAGTCCGAGTTCACTTTCTGTTCTACTTTAATCTGTGAATGTTACCTTTGTCGGTTCGATCAGTGAACTATATACATCAAACGTAAATTATGGGAATCTTTTGCCTGCGGAAAAATAAGCACCCACTTGAGTTCTTAAGAAATCGCAGAGCATTGTTCGAATGAAGTTTATGTCCCGGGTTCAGTGGCACGATTGATAAATGGAACACACTGTGTAAAATGTAGCATACTTCTCTGATACGATTAGCAAAAAGAACGTGTGCGTAAACTATAGAAGATTTTGGCCCCATTGGTAAATGGAATACATGGTGTAAAATATAGCAGATTTGTATACGATTGGTAAATGGAGCACAAGTTGTAAGCTATAGAAGATTTTGTCACCAGTGGAAAATGGAACACAGTGTAAATTAAAGCAGGTTTTGATATATTTGTAAATGGAACACACGGTGTAAATTAAAGCAGATTTTGACACAACTGGTAAATTGAACACACTGTGTAAACTATATCAGATTTTGACACAAATGGTAAATGGAACACACTGTAAACTATAGCAGATTTTGATGAACGTTACAGATATGTACTATCATTTCAACTACTAAAAGCATGTCATTAAAATTTAACATTTACAGACGAGTCATATATACAGAACAGGGGCAGTCATGACTTTCTTCATGTCCAGATTATAGTTCGGGAAATGTCAAGTAATTATTAACTTCTATTTTAGGTGTACAGATTCAACTTTGTCTTCACAATTCCCTTTCAAAGAATTGTTAAACACATTTTATCAGCATTTTGATATATACATTTTAGATGATTGATTGATATATACGTTTTAGATAAATTGCACGCTTATACTCATTTAAGAAGTGAAGGTATTTCATTTATGACCATACTAAAACGAAACGGTCTCTGCACCTGATTTTAAAACGGTGGAGACCAAGTCTTATTGTAGTCATCATGAGAGCCAGGAAAGCAAGCTCAGATTGAAATAATGGCGGTTTTATCTGCCTTCTGGGCCATGCATATTACGTCATAGTACTTTCATAACGTCAGAATGAACAGATAACGTGTCATCACTAACAGCCACGCTTGAATAGTTGCAGACAATAGAAACCCAATAATTAGTTCAATATTTTTTCATTACAAAGTTGCGGAAATAGCATTGCAGATTAAATGTGCATATATTTCGTTGTTGAAACGTTGTCGAGTATTTTCAGTATCTCATGCTATTAGACTGTACTTTGCATATCTATCATGATGCGTTCCACCAAAACTTTACCAATTTACCAATTTGAGATGTATCACTACCATTAACTCTGAGACCTGGGTCTTTTTCAGAGAGTCGAATTTAATCGAATGTCATCGAGTGGAGACGAGTTCGGAATGTGATATATATATATATATATATATATATATATATATATATATATATATATATATATATATATATATATATAAAATTGTCAAAATGATTCATAAGTTCATAGGAAGTTCTTACAGGAATAACTGATTTTCTGCAATTTAATAATTTAATAAATGGAAGGCACATTTCTGCTCAAAGTTACCTCAAAGTAGAGTCCTTGTTTACTTGGGTGAAGAATGTCTATTGTTCAGAACGTTACAGAGTAAATTTCGAGTCTGACACTATAGTAAGACCATTTAAAATGTTTCTGTCTCCTAACTTGTTGCTTTTCTTTCTCATGACACAAGTTATTAAAATGGCGTTGCATATATATTATTTTCCGTATTATGACATGAAACCATGAGGGAGCTTACAATCGGTGGTTCTTTTCTAAATCCCATTGCTGATGTTGCCATCCCAATATTGAACTTTACTACGAGAAATATCTGGGCCCTCTCTAAGAAGCTTGGCTTCTAGTCCTTGGATGATAATATTAATAAGACATGGCTTACATTTGCAATTTATCGTCTCAACAATTTACTACAATACGGAACTGGACCAAAACACATAATGAATAAATTAAATCATATTGTGCCCCATTTTAAAAACTAATATCACATTCTGAATTGTGAATCTTTATCTGTATTTCATTAGTGTCAAAATTACAACAACTTCCGCCAATATATTAGTCTATAAAATGTGCTATTAACGACAAGATATACTTATTATTTGAATAAAAGAGATGCTTAGACATTAAAACTAATGATGGTTTTATTAATCATTGCTCAACGTACATTTCATCGCAAGCGTCTCGACTATTGAAAGCGTCACGACCATTGAAAGCGCGGCCATTCTATTTCCTGCGAGTGCAACGAGTGGCACAACCGAAACAAAACAAGGAGGTAATTTAAAAGTTGCAGCTACTCCAATTAATTCTAATTTTTACTGATGGCAAACAACTACACATATGATTCTTCTCTCACTTTCTGAGTCAGTCATTTAAATACTTAATGTTTTATACGTGATATCTTATAACATGTTTTATTCATTTAGAAAATAAATATTAAACATGGAATATGAGTATGAGTTCTTACTTTATTGGCATCTTGTAACACTAGACAAAACCCATGGAAAGTATGTACATACCATTATGACGACTATATCTTTTGTAAGTTACTTGGTGATTTCAAGGCTTTCATCCAGTTCTAATTCTTTTATCTCTCTCACTCCACATATTTTGTACGTACAATTTGCCGTTTGGAGAGAGTGTAACATTTAATTCATTTATCAAAAAACTTGAGATTCCAAATGTTTATCTCTCTACTTTCTCATTTCAGTCATCAGTAATACGCGAGAATTCATCACATAACTATAGAAGAATTGCCTACAGTTAAATCTGAATTATATGCGTATTATTTCACTGTTAACGAATGACAATTAGCTATACCAACAGTAATGACATAAAACTGCCTTATACCAACACTTCGAAAGTCATTTTTAATGTATCCATGTATGTTTGTATGTGTATATATATGCATGTATGTATTTACATATTGAATGATATACTTAGCTTAAAGCAAGCACGATAATGCTGTGAAAGGAGGATTGGTCTGTAAATAAAAATTGCAAACATTATCGACGAAAACATGCCCCAAAACGTATTGGGACTTAGTTAAATAGTCATCAATTTTCAGCCTATTCACAAAACAATGATTTGGTGGTGGCAGTGGTGGGAGGAGGGGGAGAGGCATTTTAAAAACAGGCAAATGGGACGGTACTTACATTTTTTAATCTACCGGAGGGTGGGAGGATTAATGGACTTCCACATCGCGACAAAAAATATACAGGTGCTCTGGATAGTATAAATTTATTAGGTGCCAAGAACTTCCAGAATGCATTTCAAAACTTATCTGATTAAAATAATTTTGTAACTTGAGGTTTTAATTGTTTCAATTCTGGATACATTTTGAGCCTTAGATTTTGATTTGAATGAACAAAGATGATATGCATGAGTTTAGTCAAACATGACCACATTCAGTACGTGTAGTTCATCGTAGTAAGTACCAAGACCAGGTTTGACATAATGTGATTGTCTATTATATAGCAAATGTTTTGCTTTACATGCAACAATTAATAGATAGTCAACACAGTGAGAATTCATAAACCAAATTTGTGAAACAAATAAAGCAATCCTGGCATCAGACCTACTGAATCGTATGCTGTTGAGAGAAGACTCCATTATTAATGCTTATATTTGTGTGAGTCTGTTTTATTTGAGCATTCTGTGTGTACAGGATGATGTGGACATCTTGCTTTATGCGAGCACTACACTGTTCAATGCAAAACTTTGCGCTTACACAGAACGCACCATTAGAAAGCAAATGCATATATCAAAATGCTGATATGAAATTTAAAATGTTTGTATTTCTGATTTCTTCTAGGAATTTGCTTAAATATAAATATGAGTATGAAATTATTTTGTGTTATTATGGTCTTGCAAATATCATTTCTTGACTATTCCTGAGTACATATAATTTGGTCACGAGCTGGATTTAAACGGCTACAGTATAATTCTGACTAAAAATACAACGAAACAATCAGATGGACTGAAAACAAATTTTCGTTTGGATGAGAAATAAAAAATTTCATTATGTGGCAGCTTTCACTTCAAACGATTTTACATCATGCAAAAGAATGAGAATGTGAGTGCTTGTGAAAACGTAGGAGGGTAGCAACGAGTTATCAATTTAAACCAATAAATGGACGTTTTGATTGGACCATCGTGATAAGCGAGGTGTTAAATGTATAACGTATTTGATGGATGCGCCTTATCCGAAACTACGAAATAAAAGGGAGATAACTTGTATACCTGGTAGGAACATACTTATTGGTGGTTTTACCTGCATGCGGATGGCAGATATGGATGTACCTCACGATGCTCATTGTGGTTAGGGTAGTGATACTGACGAGGCCAAAGTAAAACCCCAGAAATCCGTAAATGGTACACCCTGAAAAGAAAACATATTCTTTATGACTGTGATTACTTCTGGAAAGTTACAAAGTGGAGAACACTTGGTGCTCGGAAGGTAAAGCCATGAACACAACCATATGTTGATATTTGTTTTCAATATTCGCTAAACATACCCCATCATCCGAATTCCTACAATGTAAATTGTGTGATGATTCGCATTGTTACTTCAATTAAACCAGATGTGAACACGATAGTCTAAAGGACGTTGAAAACAGCGCAGACAATGGTGCACTTCTTCAAGAATTACTGAAGTAGAGTTTATGATACCAGAGATGAAAAGATGAGACGTACACCACTACGGGCAGTAGTTATGCACGTTCAAGAGATGATTAGACCTTCTTACTGTTAAGGGCTGTGACAGTACGTTGGGATAAAGCGATTCGAGCCTGATTGTCAAAACGTAGTAATATTTTTGAGGAAGGAGCATTAACCAGAAATCATTTTAATTTGAACTATCTGAAGGCAAAAAGCCAAAAGGTAAGACGCGTGATTAGTGCTGACAATTTAGAAATGACCATAGTGAACGGATTATTTTGTTACAAAACAGTTATTGACACCTGGTGGCTGAGTGATCTAAAGCGCTCGCCTTTACCGATCACTGCCATCTCACCTCTGTCCTCGTGGGTTGAGTCTCGGGCTTGACAGATGTGCGTATGCAAGAATATGAGGCGCCGTAGAGGACAAAAACTGGTCCAATCAGAACGTTGCCGTTGAAATGTTAATATCATATGTCCAGAATTCCAATTTCACGTGTTGCATCAAAAATGCTTGTCATTAAAGTTCCATTTTCTAGGTCGAGATTTTAGATTGTATCTGTTGAATTAAACAGTAGTGGTTGAAAGTTATATTTTCTATGTCGAGTTTTTTGATTGTGTTGTTTGAATTTTTTGCGGTGGTTAAAATGTAAATGTCATAAGTCGAGAATTCATAATTTACGTATTGGTTCAACGAGTTTATGTTAAAAGTTTCATTTCATATGTTGAATATTTAGATTTCATCTGTTGAATTGCACAGTGCTGGTTGAAAATTCGATGTCCAATGTCGAGTTTTTAGATTGTATCTTCTGAATTACACGGCGGTTGCTGAAATTTTAATGTCATATGTCGAGAGTTTCAATTTAACATGTTGAATCACATTGATTGTGCTGAAAGTTCCATTTCGTATGTTGAGTTTTTAGATTGTATCTGTTGAATTACATAGCGGTGATTGGACATTTTATTGTGCTTGTCAGAATTGCTATTTTATATATTGAAATGATGTATTGGTGTTAAAGTAACATTACACAATGTCCACTTTAACAATTCAAAATAATATCAAGTATTAAGATACATAATTCGTGTATTCAATCATGAGGCGCCATTACATTTCATGCATTTACAGTTAAGAACGTTACCATTCACAGGTCGAGAATTACTATGAATTTCTTCGCTAGATGTCGCTCTCGTGAACGGACTGCGTTATTTTTAAACAAGGAGGCTGCTTCTTGTTGCTGTGAAATTCAACAGATGAAATCTAAATACTTGCCACATGCAACGGAACTTTCATCACAAACACTTACATACAACGTGTGAATTAGGGATTTTCGACATATGATATTGAAATTTTAACCACCGCTGTGTAATTCAAAATATACACTGTACAACTTCGACATAGGAAATAGAACTTTAAACCACTTCTGTATAACTAAACATATAAAATCTAAAATCTCGTTCTAGAAAATGGAACTTTAAGGACATGCAATTTGATCCAACACGTGATATTGGATTTCTCGACATACGACATCGAAATTTCAAGCTTTTGTCCGCTACGGCGCCTCATACAAGAAAGCTTGCCAGTAGCTCCCCGTTGGTCGGTGGTTCATCCTGGGGTTTTCCAGGGTTCTTCCTCCACTAGTTAAACTGGCCGCCACGTACAGCCTATCATTTGCTGCAAAATGGCGTTAGGCCCACATTAACAAGATATAAGCGCCAGTCATAATCAGTTAATAAAACGTATGCAATACAATTTCATGCAAACTCAAGTTGTTTTACAGGACCTGACTGAACGGTTCCGTAAAGGCATATAGCTAGTTTTGAAGGAATACAGATCTCAACATTTGGGACAATTATAAACCAGTAAGCAACTCGTACCATATATTTATTCAGGTCATTGTTAAGTGAAGTATACTGGAATATTTTGGAAGGTTTGGGCGATAAGTCGAAAGAAAGGTGAAAAAAATATAATAATTATCTATCGAGATATTAACAGGCTTTTAATACATCTTTAAAAAGGTGAACAAGTTAAAATAACCGATTTCCCTTGAAATATTTCAAAACGTTTTACAGAAAACGCCTTCCATTACATTTACGAAGAAGCTCGAACGCTCTGATTTCACTTTGACATTATCCAGATAAGCAATGAATCAAAGAAGCAAAAGAATACCGACGATATAGAGATTACATCTCACAATATTTTTGATGCGTTATCTTCAATGTGTCAGGATTTTCCAGGACTAATAGGTATAACCACGCTAAGTGGGCCCTCTGTTGTTATTACGCCCTAATGTAGTCTCCATGACAACCATGCACATTTTTAAAGTTAGATTTTTCAGTAAGATGTGCTGACCAATGAAAATGCTACTTGTATTCAGGAAGAAAACATCATTTCCATGAAATAAAAAATACGATATTTATTGAATGTAGCCTCTTCGCTTTTGCTTGAGATGACAAAGCAAGCAGGTATACTTTCGGCTGGTCCAGTCAAAAGCCACTTGTACTAAAACCACCGGTCATTTCTGCAAAATGCAACTATACGTAGCAAATTCAGCATACACTCTGTGGATTTCTTAATTTGCTCTTGAATTAATTAATGCCAATGTCAGGTGTAATTCGACTTAAAACTAATGCACATAATCAACACTAATGTAGAAAAGAAGTTGTGTGGATATGCAAATACACGGTATCTATTTGCGGCCCAATGGGACAATCAATCTTATTTTCATCTATTTCCTTGACCTATCATTTAGCGTGCTGATCGATGACACGATTACTTTTTTATTTTGGCATTAGAAAATGTAGGTTAGGATTCAGGGTTGACAACATTACATCAGATTTCTTTCGCTACACAAACAGCCCAAAGGAAACACTTGTCAAACAATGTGAGACACGTTTTAACTTGGTGTCTGCTATCACTAGTGGTGATATGGTTGGAAATGGTTGGAAACGAGAATTGTAACTGTCAGAAATAACGATGATTTCCGTAATTCTCGTAACTCATTATTACTAAGCTCTTTCTTCCTACCAATTACAAAATAACATTCCTCTGTTGTCATTGTGCAAAAAGTTTACAATGTTGGGAGATAAGAAAACTGCATTGACATTTAGCTGACATTCTGACTACATAACGATTAACTTCACAGAATATTCTGCCAAGTTCGACAACGATTTTGAATACAATTGTGTTTTATCTTATGCGACAAACGGCATGTAGATACCCTATTATCCATGTTAGATGAAACCACAGAGAAAATAAAAAGAACGACAGACCTATAAAGCATTCTAGAAATACGATCACAATTAAAATAATGCTGAAAAATGTCCTCTCTAACTACTATTAGATAAATTATTTCAGTAATAGAAGGAGAATGATATATAAAAAATGTAGTCAAGTAGAGTTTCGGACAAACACAAAATTTTCACTTTCTTTCTTTCTTTTACCAGTGTTCCCGAAAACCCAAATGTGCTGGAATGCTGACGTAGTACTGAGTGGATATCCGGCGGCGGGTAAGATAACGTCACTGACGGCCAGGTTAAGCACGTAGTAGTCATTGGTAGTTAGGATAGACCACTTCCGGTAAAAGATATACAATACTAATCCGTTGAGGCTAATTGACACCAGACCTATGCAGACAAAAAAAAATCCAATAGCAGGAAAGGTAAAACCATTATCTATCCATCCTACCAAACTTGTTCTCAGTTAACCAAACGTTTTAATTTATTGAAAATATTCAGATATATAAAATATCGTTGGAGCACTATATATATATATATATATATATATATATATATATATATATATATATATATATATATATATATATATATATATAACTCATCAAAATGATGTATTTTTCTTCTGAAGAATGACATAATGCTCTAGTTATACTCAGATATTGTGTGTTGCGTGAAGTGTATGTTTTGTAAGAATGTGTGAGCGTGTGAAGTATAAAACTCTTGACAACTACATTAATAATATGGTCATTATTCGCCTGTATCAGTGTAAATGTGGGGTACTATTATTCCCATATATTTCCAACTTTCAGTTAATCTTCTCGCCAGTAATAAATAAATAAATGCTAAAGGTCTGTGTAGACGAATAAATTGCTTATAAATAGAAAATATTATTGTAAATGGAGAAAACCGTTACCATCAGCTAGGGAGCATGAAAATTACATTTTTTGTACCCTGAATCGTTTCAACGGCACACCTGAAGTTACTCGATACACTTGCATTCAAAAGTAGGTCGTCGAGACAATTTATTTAAGCTAACTATTTATTTAAGCTATTTAACTGTGTGGATAATAATAATAATAATAATAATAATAATAACAATAACAACAACAACAATAATAATAATAACAATAATAACAACAACAACAACAACAACAATAATAATAATAATAATAATAATAATAGTAACAAAAGAACACATTTTCTAACAACCGGGTATCATGCTTAATGCACATTATTACCTATCTGAGCCTAAAAAATGACATGCATACAAACGAAATCGGAAGCAAATAGTGTCAGCAAGAATAGGCTTTTGAAATGCTAACCTGTGATGCAGCACATGGTTAACCATGCAATTTAAACATAAATGTAGTTTGGTTTGCTGACATGAGATACTAAATGAAATGAAAATATTGTAAAGCTAGCGGATCTGAAGGAGTACGTGATATCCACATAGATCGGCTGTTTGTATGCTAAAGAGAAGAAACGTTATTTCAACAAAAAAAATATTAACTCTGTTGTTAAGAGTTATGCCGAGTGTAGAAATCTGAACAGTATAAGTAACCTTGAAATAAATGCAAATTAATAATTAAAATGTTTATTGGAAATAAGCTTCTTTAAAGTCAGGTTCATCAGAGTTTAAGTTCGGAGACATAAACAGAATCAAAACCGAAAATAGACCCAAATATCGATTGTTTGTTAGCAGGGGAATACACAAAGAACGATAACCATGGAAATACTACCTATAATGAGAAGGTATGAGCCGATCACAGTGTCCTCCCATGGTTCAAGTTTCGAGATGAATTTTTCCTCTCCTGCAGTTTCTGTCTCGGTTTGCACATTTGTGTGGTTGGTTGTCAGGATACCAAACAGCATGCTGCTGTTTAGTCGCGGTGCAGGGCCAGATGTCCCTACAGACATAGCACTTGTACATTCCTGAAAAAACAATCCATAATTTTACCACAAGACCAGACTAGACCCCGGTTTCGGAAGTGAAAACATTCGGTTTCCTCATATAGTATCGTTCATCTTATCATTAAGTATCTTTTGAGGAAATGTTAACACATTAATTTTAATAAATGTTTAGCGAATAAACAAAGTAGCAATCTACAAGCATTGTGTTTGCTATAAAAGTCGAAGACCTAAATATAAAAAAGGTGAGTCAGCTACCTCTTTGAACGAAGGAGGTAGAGAACTCAGTAAGGCTGAATACTAGTGATAATTTGATTAAAACATTATGAATGATTTACATAATATATATATATATATATATATATATATATATATATATATATATATATATATATATATATATATATATCTTTTTATCTGAGTATGTATGTATGTACTTACGTACGTATGTCTGTCTGTCTCTATGTATGTATGTATGTAGGTAGGTAGGTAGGTAGGTAGGTAGATAGGTATCACTAATAACATCCTTTGCACAAAATCATTTTGCACGAAATCTATCATTTTCTCTTTTCGAATAGGTTAGGTCTTAATCATCATAAATGTACATAGAAAGCTAATGATTAAAGTTTTATTTGCTTACTTAACAATGGCAATAAATACGAGTAAAATGAAAATGTTGATAAGATATGCCATTTTATTTCCGTCCATGTGCTTTACGAGGGACATCGGATTAAATTCTTGCAATGAAATGAACAATTAGATTGTATGTTTGCAATTGATATCAAATATTGTTCAATAAAACTACGGTTTGTTTTGGTTTGTATTTTTTTCGGCAATAGCGAGGAAATAACTCTGTCGACAAATATTAGATGCTGGTTCTTAAAATACCTGTTTTATGTTTTCCTACGGAGATTAATGAAACGTTGTTATATGTCTTTATGCATTATTAGTACAGTACACATGTGTTAATAGCTAGTATGTTGCCGAGTCTTTCCATGTTTGTAAGTATTTGTTAAGTTGGTGTGTATTTATAGTACAAGTCATACGGGTCATGTAGGCATTCAACACCGACTGTTTCAGTAATGGGTGTCATTTTTCTAAAACTTTTATTCTACATACCTTTAAGTGGCAAGTATTCACTTCATTTGGATTCATATACATCCACATTCCTTTAGAAGGTCGTTATTTAGACGCACCGAAGGTTGTTATTTAGACGCACCGGCAAAATCAATGTTAAAGTACGTAGACATTTTTGGACGAAATGGAGCTAAAGGTGTGATCCAGTACAATCTGGATTGAATATCACGCGCAGTGATGTCACAATGATATTGATAAACAAATTCATACTACCCTCGATTGTGACGATTCCACTCGACGCGCTCTTATTTTGACCCAAGTTTAGTACATGGCCACCTTTGTAAAAGTCCACAGCGATAGTTAATTTTCATCTGGATTATTCCAAGTATTATCTTAAAGGTATACAAGTAGGCATACATGTTGATAGGACACACACACACACACACACACACACACACACACACACACACGCGCGCGCGCGCGCGCTCGTGTGTGTGTGTAGAAAGATACGCGTATATGTATATACATACGTCGATACCAAGGTATGTGGAAGAAAATCCCCCTTTTGGAAAGTCTGTGTCACAAAATGCAAATATGTTTGTATCTGGCAATATTAGCAATTTTACCATTCTATATAAAACTGTTAATAGCAAAGAACATATAAAGGGGTCATTAAATGGGGTAATTTATTTTGACGACTATTACCTGAAACAGAACGCTTGCACGACCTTTACTTTGTACGTGTGAACCGGAGGAATGGAGAAGGAATATATTTTTGAAGTTGAAAACAGAGGAATCTATCAGCAGTTTTGAATTTCGGATTGTCAGGTGAAAATAACTTTACTGGAAAATATGTATATATATATATGTATATATATATATATATATATATATATATATGTATATATATATATATATATATATATATATATATATGGCAGTATATATATGTGTGTGTGTGTGTGTGTGTGTGTGTGTGTGTGATCTTGTATTAAATTTGAAGCCCATTCTGTGTTGCAAATAACTGTTGAAAAGGGTGGTCTATTTTCTTATTGACAGTACATCTTATTAGTTAGACATAAAACCATACCATCCAGCTTTATTCATGAATGATCAGTGAACCTTGTAATTTTAGAAATCAATGCACGTATCACGATGACGATGCTGAAGTATTCACAATCCAAAACGAAGCATAGTTTGTGTGGCGATTGGAACAAATCTAATGTAACTGTCGTACTTCTGTGAAAAACTACGTAAGGAGGCAATGATGAACAGTGTCGAGTGAGAAAGGCTAATAGCTTCCTATGTTGTCTCATAAGATGGCGACCTCACTGCCCTCTCGTGTCTCATAAGATGGCGACCTCACTGCCCTCTCGTGCAAAGAACACAGGTGTTGTGAACTTTACCTTTTAACAGTGAAAATTCCAAGTACATTGCATTGCGGTATGCACATTTAATATTAAATGAGTAGCTGTGATTTTTCTACAGATAAATGTATGCTGATGATTTATGTTATACTTTAATGACTTTTTTGTAGAATGGGTATATAAATGGTTTTACGTAAATGGATAGATGAAGATAAAACAAAAGTAATATTGGTGTATGAACACAGTGTTAGTGGGTTCTATGCTTGTATATCTGCATTATGTGTATTGATTGTTAGAAGTAGAAATTAAATCACCTACTAGCATACTGTAGAAATCTCTCCTGGAATTTAGAAACAACAGATTGTTTTTCTCTATGTTTAATATCAAAATCTCTATGTGTCATTTGTGCGTCAGACTGTTTCTATTCGATTTGTACCTAAGGTACAGCTCTCGTTTTAATTAAAATCATATGGTCCAAGTAACATTAGATTGAATCTGTTTATTCCCCAGAAGAAAACAAAATATTATGAAAAGTTACGTTCTCAGTACTGTTTGCTTTGGTATTTATGTATAGTTTCAATATAAATAAACTAAAAAACTTTGTGATGTTAGTACGTCTCATATTTTAGAATAGCTGAAACCATGATACCAGGACAGTTTCACTTTCTAAAACAAAATTTTAAATATTACACGGTACGCGTAAAAAATCTAAAAATAAAGTGATGGAATCTTAATGTAATTATTACAACGTACCTGCAACAAAATCTAAAATAAAGAGATGGTTTCAAAAGATTCTGTATTCTTGTATACAAAAAAATTACATGATGGGTTAAAACAAGTATATTCCAACAGCATTAAAGGTATACAAGGAGTAGCAAATGGTCCTGAAAAATATCAGACAGTAATCTTGCTTTGAACAATGATAAATTGAAAAACGTTTTCGGTCCTTGGATCTATTGTTTCAGAATACTTTGGTAATACTTTTTGCATGGATTATGATGATGTCAGATTCGTTGAGGCATATAGTTATATAAATCTACACACATTTAGCCTACACGGAATGGATGGGCTATTACCACATACTTCAGTATTAAGCTGTAAAATGCTTACATATAAAACTGTAATATTGAAAGAATTTAAATGTCTAAAATTATTCAATTAAAGTAATATTAAAATATTAAATTTTAGGATGTTCTATATGTCGATTTGAAACATGATTTATCATGGTCCCCACTATTGTAGCAAAACCGATACTATTGGTGTTTCTTGGTACTCTTCATCAGATATCATGCTTTCTAATGTCTTACCACCAAATTAACTCTCAGATAATTGCATTATATGTACTGGCTTAAAACGTTATATTTCATGATCAGGAAAATGTACCGCTGAAACGATCATTTCAGAATTTCAGAACAGGACTTCAAGGTTTTGAATATAATTTCCTTATATAAGACTTGATAAGCATGGTAGACTCACACAGTTGTTGTTGTTGTTGTTGTTGTAGGGCTTAACGCCATTTTTCAGCACACGATAGGCTATACATGGCGGCCGGTATCATTGGTGGAGGAAGAACCCGGGAAAACCCCGGAAAGAACCACCGACCCACGAGAAGCTACTGGCAAGCTTTCTCACATATCTACATTGGCCGAATCCGAGACTCGAACCCACGCAGACAGAGGTGAGATGGCAGTGATCCGTAACGGACAGCGCTTTAGACCACTCGGCCACTAGGGGCCCCGACTCACACAGTAACGTTGCTATATATATATATATATATATATATATATATATATATATATATATATATATATATATAGGTAGGTATAGAAGAAGCCATAAATAGTAAAATGGAAACTATTGCATCTTACAAGAAGAAATGAAGCATACAGGTAGGTAGAATTTTCAAACAACCTATGGATTCTTTTACTTGACGTCAGTTTACCACTAATTACAATAAGATTACAAATAAGCCATTAAAACTAAACGACAAAGGTTAACGTATGAAATGCTATGTACCTAGACCTGGAATTACAAAATCTGCAAGGAGTTTGGAAATATTGGATTGTTTAAAATGCAAGACAGGAGACAAAAACAAAAACAAAATCTATCAATGTTAATCTATGGGACTGAACTAGTTGTTGTTTTGAGCAATTCTACAAGGAACGAAGAAAACGAAACTGATCTCGAAGAACAAAGCATGAATTTATAAACCAAAATTATAGATTACAAACTTACAGACACAAAATTTAGAGAAGCAACGAAATTGTTGCAAAACAATCAACTGATCCGTCTTCCTACTCCTGTACAGTTAGAATCAATTGTTAAAATATTCAAGAACATATAACCAGTAGGGAAGTACACTTTATATAACCTCCACCTAAATAAACTGGTGACTATCTTAACGGTATCAATTTCATAATTATATTTATCACATATAGGTGCGATGTCAACCCTACGTAAAACTGGAGATTTTTGTAACTGTAACAATCTTAAACCTCAGAGGAGCAAGTCTCACAAGTAGGTATGATGTCTACCCTGCTCAAAACGGGGGATTTTTGCAACTGTAACAATCTCAGATGTGTAATTCTCACAAGTAGATAAAGTCTCCGCGTGTTGGAAAATTTCTATTATCTCAATCCTGTTTAAAACTGATGGTTATCACAAATGTACTAATCTCACATGTGTAAGTCAGAGGTGTTAGTTTCATAAGTAGATAAGGTACCGGTGTATTGGAATATTTCGATGATTTAAGTGCTACGCAAAACTGATAATTAGCATAAATGTAACAATCTCTGTGGTGTAGGTCTCAACCATGCGTAAGGCCTCAGCGTGTTGGAATATTCTTCAACCCTACACACAAATGATGGCTATCACAACTGTAACAACCCCAGCGGTGTAAGTCACAAAAGTACGTTAGGCACCAGCGTGCTGGAATAACTTTATGATCTTAGTCCTACAGAAAATTGGTACTTAGTAATTAAAATAACCGTAGGAATTACAGAGTTTTATTTTGTGCTAGTCTTGATTTTGTCAATTTTCCAAGTGAAATATTTTTTCATGCTTATATTTGTACTCCAGCTCATAAGCAAAGAAAAACGTTTTTACAATATTTGTTGGTTTTTAAAAAGCATTTGATCTGTTTTGGGAACCTGATTTATTTGAGAAAAAAATTAACCTTGGGAATAGGTGGAAATGATTATAAAATCCTTGAAGATATAAACGCAGATAAAGAAGTCTCTGTCAGAATGAGTAATTACATGGTATCTATCTATCTATCTAAAATAAGATGATGGATTAGGCAAAATTATATTTAAGATTTGTATGTCTGGATTTTCATCCAAAGCCTAATGCGATATAAGGAACCGTAATTGTAATATATGGAGCCTGACTTTATAACTCAAAGCCTAATGTGATATATGGAGTCTGACTTTATTACCACCAAAACACCCACAGCCTTATGCGATTTATGGAATCTAAGTTGATAAACAAAACTCTGATGTGATATACGGAATGTGACTTTGTAATCCAAAGCTTAATGTGATATATGGAGAGTGTGTGTGTGGTTTAGATTTTTAACGTAGCTTTAACAATTTTTCAGTCATATCGCTACGATATCTGCAGTGTGACAGTTTATACTGATGTCTAGCACTGGGGCATCATGCCGCAGACATGTGGCATGATGTCCCACCCAGCCACATTATCCTGACACCAGGCCTACCAGTCCTAACACTAACCTCTTAATGCTGAGCGCCAATCGAGGCAGCTGTCAGTACCATTTTTGTAAATCTTTGGTTTGACTCTGCCGGGGTTCGAACCCGCGACATCCCGCATCCGAGGCGGATGCTCTAACCACTTGGCCACCGGAGCGGTGTAAACCACTTGGCCACCGGAGCGATATATGGAAGTTAATATTATAGGCTGATAAGACTGAATCTGTAATCATCAGCAAGGTGGAATTGAAAAATGGGTAGTATAAGTCAAACTTTCATGATAAGGATCGTATTATCGTCGATGAGTATAAATAGGTATCGCTTTCTGTTTTAAAGAGAACGTAAACAATGTTTCTGAGAGTTTATACCATAAAGCAGTAAAAGCAAATTTCTCGTTAAAAAATTGACAGTAGGATATGTATAGGCCCATCTGCAAATAAAACTGTTTGAAACTCTGTTGATACCAATTCTCGCGCATGCATCCGAAAATTGGATCTGTGATTGTAATATGAATCGTGACAATAGTCAGAAAACTGCAAAATAAATGATGTCGATCAGAACTCGGAGTTCACAGGAAGACTTCAAACCTTGCATCAAAATTATAATTCTGAAGAGAACCAATTAGAAGATTTGTTCTTCATAAGATTAATTCAGGTTTTTACATGCATGTTAGTTGAAACCTACAGAAAACTGAATTGAGATCGCTAGTCTTTGTTGTTTGTGATTTATACAGCATGTGCAATGTACGAACTTCATATAGACAAACTAAACAACCCATCTTTAAAATATATAACTCGGAGAAATATAATGAAATGCTTTTCCGTAAACGCTCTTGAGAAAATGGGGATATAATGGAAAATAAGTATCATTCAGGTAAAGTTTTGACAAACTGCAAATTTAGCCTTTCTTTTAATTTACCAAACATAGTTGTCTCATATTTGATTAGGTACACATGACCTATTATAACAGATGTTAAATTATCTTAACATAACTACAGAGAAGGAGTTTGTACTAAAAGAAAGAGAAGAGAAGATAAAAATAAAAGGTTCATCTGTACTCTGTTCAAAAGTTCAATATCGAAGCAAATATTTCTTGGTTATTTTAATTTACATTAATATTTGGTCTTTGAACAGAATTTGTAATCCCAACAAGGCTAGATAATAAGTGTGCACTTTTCTATAAAGATCGTTGTTGTGTGGGTCGCCTTTATATCAGTGAGAGAAATTCATAGACTAGGAACTCATTCAACAACTTATAGTGAAAAATATTCTAATGGCGTTATGGAGATACTTTAGCTTAGATTATTTCAAATATACAAACAACCAACTTTAAACTCTATGTCTTGAATAAGACGTATACAAGAAACCAACTTAAAACTATATAACTTGAATAAAACGAATATACAAGAAACCAACTTAAAACTGTATGCTTTGAATAATCAGTAAAAGAATTATTATATAAAGCGTATTATTACAAATCTACGTTCAATTTCATCTATACGTGGAAGACCTAATTTATTTGCGTATATTTTCAATTCTTTGTCTTCTTCTTCTTCTAAATAGTAATACATTTCTAACACCATATCGATATTTGTTGGCCGGAATCTGTGACCATGGAACTGAATTATTTTACTATTGTCGAACAGAAGAATGAAGGGAATAAAATCCTATTTCGTGACACAGGCTCGAGGCCAACTAATATCGCTGTTACCCAAGGGTTTTGTCACTTTATGTATTGATATACTGAGAAACACACTCCCCCCCCCCCCCAATGAAATAAAATGCGACGAATGCTACAATTCTGTGGTGGAAAAAAAAACGACTTATGACGTATTTGTTTTTCTTGAAGTGACATCACAGTCCGGAACACTAGATTGCTGTTCTAGAGCACCAGGGTACTAATTCGTGCAAAATTGTTCATTGGCGTTACAGTGACAAAAACGAAATCAAATTTTACGTAAGGTCAATTGGCATGAGACCTTATCATTCACTAGATCACTATAACTGAGGTATAATAAATATTCATTGTATTATACACAAGCGTGCCTTAAGCTATTCATGTCAATTACATCTTTGCTTGTGCAACACAAATCAGCGTAGAAAATGAAGTAAACAAACAATACGAAAATATGACCTACCGGGAATAGAAGTTTGCTTTATGCCAGAGAAAGCTTACCCTTTGAGTTGGATGTTTACATCACTATTGTTGCATTAGTACGTTCTAAAGTTGAGAAAACATTCTGGAATAATCTCAGGACACTAGCCTCGATCTGTTTTATTGGCGGATAAATCTTGCATCTGATAGAATTTCAAAAGTCGGTGCAAACAATCGTTTGAAAAGAGCAATCTCATTAATCCGAAGTTGCTCCAGATGTCGCTGATGATTATCCTCGAAGTCGATGACGATAAACCTGGATGAAGATATTTATGAAATGTGAACTATATTTCTACAAAACTGATCAAGAGCAAATAGTGACACGAGCACAATCTCAGGACTCCCTGAAAGTTACTCAGGGGAATGTGCATGATCAAAGTGCAAGCTCCATCTCTAAAGAAGTGATTCAGGTGAATGGAAATGACGTAAAAGCACAAAATATATATCCAAAAAACTGATTAAGAGAAAACGTATATGACGTGAAGACATCCATACAAACTGATTCATAACAAGTGCCGCTGGATAATCCACCCTCCTGGATAATCCACCCTCCCTAGTCTTCAGTCTTTACTTTTGAATTAATGCATCGCTTGACGTTTTATAAGGTATTGCCACCTGTTAATATAATATTGAAAGCCATTATCAGTTTGATATAGATGGATGCTAACCAGAGAAAGAAAGAATTGGGGAATACGAATACTTTGACGTACGACTTCATTAAGCTAAAACATATCGCAATGGTTTGGGAAAATGGCCTCCTATATGGTAATTTTTAAATACAACCATACATCTCCTTAAAGTTTTTTTCTGTCACTGACGCATTTTGAAACTAATAGCATTGCTGTGCACTTTAAATATATAGACACAAAACGAGGACGAGTTTCTGCGTAAAAGCTGATGGATATTGATCTAACAGCAGCATCCTTTCAGGAAACTCTACTTCCTACATTCAATGATTCTGATACATTTTGACAGTGTCTCAACACATTGCAATAATTAGTGTAACATACTAGATACGATTGACGTATCTCACTGATAGATGAGATATGGTAGTTTTGTAAAGAACATAGAGGAAAATGCAGTATTGTGAATTAAATCCCAAATTGTCCTAAGGTTCTATAACACGCAAAGTATAGAGATTTCTGAATTCCAGTGGTGCTCCGAATGAATTTAAGGTCCTGAATGTGCTGGTTTACCAATAGTCTGGAACGTGCGTACTTGTTAACAATCTTAATGTATCCCAATGATATTATCCAGAATGTTTTTGAACGAATTCACAACAATCCGAATGTAATATTTCAGTCAAAGTCAATGAGCACTTTGTTATTACAAAGAATAACTAAAAATAAATAAATAAAAGCTCTCAAAATATAACTGAACTGAACTAAAAGACTGATATTAAAATAAACCGAGGAATAGAAATAGGAACGAATCACTGTGTGCTTCTTCCACCTTATATAAATCGCTACGACTCTATTTCACCCCACATCTTCAAATGACAAATGTCACATTACTTGCCCACCTGACATATTTGGCAAAATTTCCAATCAGAAATTTACTTCAAACTATACACAGGTTTATTTTCTATAACCTTCTAAGGTTATAGTCAGAACTAGGAATAAAACTCAAACCCAAGTTAAAAACCTATTTATAGCTCAGTATCTCAAAATTAGAATTTATAGGCATGGACAAAAATTAAATACACAATATAGATATAAATAACACCTTCCCTCATAAGGAAAAAGAAAGATTTATACAATAAAGCTATCTTTTGCATATTAGTCAAATAAACAGATGATATTATAATAATTAAGATTGCATAGGAAGATAGAGTACAAGCATCGTGTTTTACGGATCACCCACTCAATCCGGTGGGCGTGGACAGTGGTGCAGGGAATGATGTGCACTATGAGAAGTGGAAGTCCGCTCAGTCAGGTGGATTTTCCACCCATTCTAGTGGAAATCCATTCAATCTAGTGGAAGTCCGTTGCGGATTTTATTGCAGCCGTAGTGGATTTTATGGCACCCTTCGCTGATTCTATTGCATTCTCTACTCGAGTCGACACGCTAAACAAACAGATGAAAGTAACCCCGAAAGTGTATACTCGACCATGGCAGAAGCCAATTTCGTAATTTTACTGCTACAAACTCTACAGTGGTATCATTTATTGTTATGTTTATCGGTGGCCTAGCAGGGATACAAAAAGACGAACGCGCGAAACGTAGAAAAATGAAGTTTTAAATTTCACCAATATCTTTCCACCCTGTCAATAATGAAGAAATGATTCACAAGAAATTGCATAGCTACAGTTTACATTTACATACTGTTCAGCATCAAGTGGTAATTTCGAAGTTCTTTCTAGCCTAGCAGCAGTTGAATGTTGGATAGCGCTGTGTATATTTTGTTGTTTGGGAAGATGTTAAACAAACAATGCAAAAGTCACCGGCTGAATGAAACCCGCTAATACTTACGTGTGATTTCTTTTTCCATTTTGGAATAAAAGCAGAATCTCTTTCTCATATTACAATTACTATAATTAAACTTTGTATATTTTGTGAAACACCTAGTCTCAGCATTCTTTCCTGGTAAATCTTTAATCTCTCCCAGTACATGTATATGATTGTGTTTAAACGGGCGAGTCTTTGAATATCAAACGGCGTTGTGTACAACTTACAAAGAGCGGCATTTACTATGTACTGTAGCTGAACCAACATGTAAGTTCCACGTACTGTAGTGGATGTCCACGATTACATACTTTTATTGCCGTGACTTATAACTAGGGCAATAAAACTCAATTCATCCATTACAAGCCACAACGTAGGCACACCAAGTAGACCACGATGACTTGTCCGTGAGGGACACAGAGTTAAAAGGATTACGGCCTATATTGGGAACGTGGACTTTCCGTTAAACACAATGCGTATATCAGTGGCGTCACTAAGGTTGGTGTCACCCAGTGTGGTAACTCATGGTGTCACCCTCATGGACCCCCTTCCAGCACAAAAATTCAAAAAATGTATAGACAGTCATTTTGATGTCACCCCGTCTGATGGTGTCACCCGATGCGGTCCCAGCACCCCCCTAATGACGCCACTGGCGTATATTGTGTCACGAATGACACAAAATACATGCAAAATAAAACAATAAGGTACTTCTATACAAGTGAAAGTTCTTCGAAATCAGATTATCTTTTTCCCTTGATGCTTCTGGTGTCAAATGTTGTATTCCGGAAACATCAAACTCAATCCCAGCAATCTCTTGACTTTTTTTTTTTTTTCATTTTGTTACTAGAAGTAAGGAGGTTGTGATCACTGAATGTAATAATTGGTTTTGCAGAGCCAATATCAGAGCCAAACATTCCTTCTCGATTGTGAAATAATTTGTCTGGTGCTTGTTTAATTTTTTAAATATCACACAGGATAATCCACGCCATTTATGTTTTCTTGAATCAATACCCAACCAAACACGACAGCACTTGCATAAACAGACATTTTAAATGCCTGAGTGAAATCTGGAGCCAAAATAACTGTAGCACTTTTAAGTATGACCTCTATGTGCAACAATGGTAATTGTAGTTGTTTGAACTGCGGGCAATTGGACTTGCTGATCATTAAAGCCCCAATACCGCCAGTTATCATCAATTTCACCATTCTTCCAATCTAACTAACGTTTGGAAGGAAATAACTGATTAGAAAGTATCTAACATAACCGTTGTTTGAAATAACCAAGATGCAAGGTTTAAATGATGTTTAAATATTCAGTTTTGCATTAACAGATGCCACCTTTTAATTAAGTCAACGAAGTCGTTCGTCAGTCCAATCTTTTCAGAAGTGTTCCAAAATTAGCGAAGTCATACGTTCGCTAAATTTCATAAGTGGCTAATCTAATAACATTCGCACGTAGCGCACAAATTGATTTGAGAGGAAGAGAGGCAGGCCCAACTTTTCTTAGCAAATCTAAGAAAAACGTCGTGCACTAGATAAAAAGAAGACTCGGCTGAATATTGGTGACCAGCTGGAATATGTACCGAAGGGCAAACTTAGGCTGAAGACAATCCGATATAGCGTGGTGTTAGCTTCTTACGTTTACAACCTTGTGTGCTAGCTTTCGATGAAACCAGTTGACCCACTTATCTAGCCTATCAACATCTGATTAATTTGTACACATGGCAGGGTATCTCAATTCGGAGGAGAAATTACATGGCTCATACTGGAACGAAACGTCAATAATATCTGGTTTTAATCGTGTCCAACGACATTTAGGACCAATATCTTTCAAGATTCAGTATTACTGTGATAATTTTGCGTATACGACCTTTACACGTAATGTTCGGTGGCACTGGGGTTTAAACACTAGAGAATGAGATAAAATAGTTAAGGAAACAGTAGCATTTATCACATACACATACCTTTTAGTAATAGGAAGAATTTGCAAAGAGCTATTACCCGTGACCCTGCAATTAATTAATTTCAAGTATCGTCTAAATTAATGGCAGTAGATGTTATTTTCGACCATAATTTTCAGTTTATTTGTTTGCAAGTAAAACGGTTGACGTAACCGTATTGCTTGGCATTCAAACATTAAATGAAGTTAATGTTTCAAAGATGCATAGATAATTACTAATTATCATCTCAACTGAATGTTTCAACTTTGCATTGGGGTGTTCGAAATGGTAACTGGTTGCATTCAAACGTTTATATGACATAACTGACGTAATAGATATAATTAACAGCAAAACTACACAGATCAACAGACTGCAAAATGCATTCGGAACTAATTCCTAGTATAGTATAAGACGGCTAAAGATATGTAATAACACCATTCCAATCATGAATAGAAAACCATTATAACTTAGTGTAAGTATAATAAGTAGGCCTATTCTTGATACGTCTTATAGAGAAACACCGACCAGTTCTGCACGGAAACCAGTAACCGCATGGTCGTTGTTTATTCTTGACTTTTTGTGGTATATTATTGAGTTTCAGGTCCTCAAATCAAGTGTGAAATTTATATTGTGCTGTTTTAAATAATCCTAAACATGGTCAAGAATAGCTGCGACTTGAAGTAATCGGATCCTTAAGGAAACTGGTACAGACCGTCTAAGTCGATATGGGATTTGCTACTCCTATTTGTTTTTTAACTCCATAATAAATAACCTTTGAGTGTACTGATCCACGATTTAGTAATTGATATAAACTTGTAGACACGGAGAGAGATTGCGATGCAATGTATAAAAATGCCGCGTCATTTGAATCCAACGAAATTGAATCACAAGAGTGCGATGTTATTTTACGTTTACAACAAGCACTGCTTTTATGCACATAATTACATTCTCCAATTTTGAGTGAAAAATAACACTTATCTCATATCAATGTACATCTTGACATCAAGTTTATACCGATAGACAAAATTGCAAATGAATTAGGATGTAATACTTCGGTGTAGTATATATCAAAAACCATGGATAGTATTTCACATATAATACAAACGTTGAGGCTGTTCATTTCCGAAAGTTGGAATGTAAAACAAATACTGATAAAAACAAAATATGCATTCCAACACGTGTTTGTGAAATTGTTACTATAGTTTATCTAATTAGATCTAACGTGCACTTTAACGATTAATTAAGTCTAAGATAATAAAAATCACAATCATTAGTTATTACAGCATAAGATATAAATCTAAAAATTGTATATGTCTCTAGATAGTAAACTCGCGTGTAGCATAATAAATCAATTCTAATTATGGCTATAGCGCCTCTGAATAGTGTATACATAGAAATAAAAGGAGTCGTACGATGATCTTGTCTTGAAAGAAAACATTAGGAGCGAATTATAGAATGCTCTTATTCTCGTGGTTTGCATGTTCTAAGTCGATTGGAGGCCATAAAGTATGTTAATTATTTTAAAATATATACATCATCGGAAACATCGAGATCTTGTTGAAGTGAAGCTGGAATTATCCAAAAGGATCAATGCCAATGCTAGAATATTCAAGGCACATATTAAACGTGTATTAATAACAAATAGTTCTGTAAGAATTCCTTAAAATATACTCTGAGACCTTCTTAAGCGTATCCGTTGCAGCAAATCTAGTTGACACCAAACTAAATGTGTGACTGAGAAACAATGTTTACACGCTTTGAAATGACTCAACCAGTTAAGGTCCATAGCTTAAAGATATAAGCAAAATGAAACAAAGGTATCCGTATTAAAATGAATTATCCCAAATGGCTTTTTCGTTTTATTCTAGTATAAACAGCCAGTATGATAAGGATGTATAGCTTTGAGCTTCCACTGAGACTGTATGTCTGAAAATATATTTAATGAAATGAGATTATAAACTCCTATGCCAGTTTATTCTGTTCGTGATACCAACATCTACCCATATAGGAAGTCACATTTCCAAGTGAACATGTTTATTATCCATTTATATCAACAGAAAATCACCAGTTTCCTATTGTCCCCAAAACTTGTAATTAAAGTTGAAATAATGTCTAAGCTGCGTTTTGAGATCGATAAAGCTCGCTACTATTTACAAGAATGACAAAGTTCTTGCGTTGAGCCACTAATCTGTCTGCGTGGTTTCTTAAGATAACGAATATAAGTAAATTACGACCATTTGGACTCTAGAAATCTCATTAACCTATATAAATTGTGTAAATCTGTCAGATATATAAACAGATTACTAATGGCATCAGGTTTGCAATCGCTATTTCGAGGGTCATTTGTTTTGATAAAAAATGTCAAGTTAATCCAGTCCGCTCTTTGGAGTTAAGGTTAAGCATGTAATGTGATTAATTTTGCACACGATTTCAATGGCCTGTCCAGGTCACATCAACTTCACTCGTGAGTATGTAATGTTATTTGCCATAACAAGTCATTAATTCGAGATTTTTATATCCATATGTATATCTGTCTTCATGTCTATCTGTACGTCCTCGGTCAAGATGTAGGTAGTATGGGATGGCACGAAATGATGTTGTTGTTGTGGGGCTTAACGCCATTTTTCAGCACACGATAGACCATACATGGCGGCCAGTATTAACGGTGGAGGAAGAAACCGGGAAATTCCCGGAAAGAACCACCGACCCACGAGAAGCTACTGGCAAGCTTTCTCACATATCCACATTCGCCGAATCCTAGACTCGAACCCACGCAGACAGAGGTGAGATGGCAGTGATCCGTAACGGAGAGCGCTTTAGACCACACGGCCACTCGGGGCCCCCTGGCACGAAATGAATCAAATTTATAGACGTTGCAATCAAATATCGCACCAAGGGGCATTTGCACTTTCAGATAACCTTGTATGTTAAGATTGCACGGTATAATTTTATAAGAATTCATAAAACAAAAATACTTAAAGGAAATTGTTTTTAGAAAAACCATCGCCAAAGCAGACAATACAGCTTGAATAACTTGTTAAGAAATGACAGGATTGCATATGTTAAGCAAAAACGTTACGATAATACTCAATTTCATACCCGATGCAGTTTAAGACTAGTTTAAACATATCTTTAATCCCTTTTTTTAATGTAAAACATTGAATACAATTAATGCACTTTAGAGACCCAATATAAAATACATGCTTTTATGTGACGTAATCACATAATTGAAAAAGGAAACAAAGTAAGCTCTGAAAATGACGCGAAAACGAAATCATGTACAGCAAGTACGTCTCTTGACTAGACGAATCACATGAAAATATAGCCAAAACAGTGCTATGTTAATACTAATATAAACGTTGTGCAAATATTGTACAGACGTATCTCAAATGACATACTTTACAGCGGTAGTGCCGATGCCAAGATACCAACAAGATGCCCATATCTCCGCTTTAAAGATGTCTGCTAGCGTGATGTGAAAGATTTCAACATCAACATTGACAAATGGAAGACTCAGGCAATCGCTAAAAGCTTCGGGTTGTAGTTCAACATCATGACGAACAGTTAGTGGACCAATTTGCTGTGTATAGCAAGCACCAACACAAGACTCAATGCTCCAGTCAAGCTCTATCACAGAACACAAGTTGTGACACTTGCGGTAGACCATGTCATTCAGGATATAATTTTATAGCCAAATATATATGTGTGTAAAGAGAGGACGATTTCTAGAAATTTGATGTTCTAGAATTGAGTTGTAATTTTTTAATAGAAGAAGCTTTAGATCATACATCCAAATAGTAAAACAAAATATTCATATACGACAGCAGTACATGGTCTTTTATTGTCACCTAAATTGATATGCAAGCATCAACACCCAATTTCGCGCCGTTGACGCCTTACATTACTATTCTAATTTGTCACGTGATCATGTTAGCCTAATCAATCTCTATTTTCAGGCAAGGAAATCCCTACGTACGTCCATGTTTGGCCTTTCTTAAATGCAGTTTTCAGCCTTGTTAGATTGAACGTAAACTTAATTTACAAACTTTTCGATATTGGAATCAAACAAAGAATATGAAAGGGTTAGATCACGTGAACAGGTACCATGAAATATTAGAGTAGTAAGATCTGTCAAGTGGGGTATATTGTGGCATATAGTCGTAATAGACTCTTGAAGGTGTATATGAGGAGAGAACTGGAATCAAATTCGTTCATATTTTGGATTCACTCCTCTTTCAGATTCTTGTTCATTATGTGAAAATCAGACTGCAAGAGGTGTTTAATGTTTTAATGTTACTTTTAGATAATATCAGAGGAGACGTTTGTTAGGATTGTTCGTTGGCCTAAGTGGTTAGAGCGTCCGCCTCTGAGGCTGGTGATCGCGGGTTCCAATTCCGGCCGAGTCATACCAATAACTTACAAAAATGGTACTAGCAGCTGCCTCGCTTGGCACTCAGCATTAGGTGGTTGTGTTAGGACTGGTCGGCCTGGTGACAGATGTGACCGGATGCTACATGTCTGCGGAATGATGCCCCACTGATAGACATCACTATAAACTGCCACACTGCACATCGTAGCTATATGACTAAAATTGTCAAATCTACGTCAATAACCCAAAGCATATACAAAGACACACACATTAGAATTACAACGTGTTCATTGGACTAGAACATTATTCTGGGACTATTGTGAATATTTCCAGGAGTTCTAGACAATGCCATTGTAATACGTACAGTTGAGAATTTGAAAATCATTTTGAACATTCGATTATTTTTTATTTGAATCGATTTTTTAGGATTATTTTGGATTCACTTATACTGAAAATTCTTCTCACAATTTCATTTTATAACTTTGATAATTAAATTATTTGTTAAGTTGTATAAAACTATATACGTCAACTTGATAACTGCAAGGCTAGAGTTTCAAAGACGATTTGAAATTATCCCATACTACAGTTGAATCATTGCTAGATAAAGATATAATCGAGCTCCATCAATTTTAGCATAGTCGTGACTGCATTCTAAGAATGCTACATTTCATGTAAGATTTTGTAACATCCACAGTAAAGTCGGTAGCGCAATCGTACTTAAGTGAATCAGATTAAATAAGCATGGTTAATCACGTGGCCATTAACAGCCTATTAACTGGCATAGAACACAGTAAGTTCATAACAATTTAAATTATTATGAAGGAACACATATTCCTGTTGTAGATAAAACTTGTTTTAAGAATGATACGGTATATTTAGTCAATTCTTTTAGAGTGGACATCTTATCGATGTGTTTTTACATAAGTATTTATGCAGTATTTGAATATTTGAAGAAACATAATTTTGTTTTAATGTTTGGACACAGAAGACGGAATGAAACAAATTTGCGTGCTGTGGTAACTGACACTTCATCAGTGACATGTTATTTAAGGTCTTAACCGGAACCGGAGTCGATGGAAAGAGTTGGGTATCTCTGTCAGTTAATCTCATAGTAGAAAAGAAAATAACAGCTTTTAGTTTTTGATGGATTTGATTTATACATTAAAATCTTCTCGACTTCCTTTAATTAAAAATGATATATGTTCATCGTTATTGTCCATCATTTTCCACATTCGTTCTCATGTTTCTGCATTTCAAAAATTGCGACCTTTCTTTGGGTCTATTATTTAATATCTTTGTTTATGACTAAGATGACAGATGACGTTTTGCCGGGTCGAATAATTTAGTTTCATCTAAAATTCTTTAGAAATGAATTTCAGAAAATTGTAATGAATGAGAAATGACTATCGCGCATTAGGGTTGAGAAGCTAGGATGAATAGCGATGCCTGAAGATGGCTATTGCGACAGAAAGTTGTATTTGACGTGTAGTCTGAAGAAGAAAGTGCGGTTTTTTGTAGGCTGCAGTAGTGTCAAATTTAGTGCAGAGGGTATCAACAATGTCTTAGAAGAATACGGTATAGGAGCCATTATCTGTGAAGTTTATCAGCAGTTGACATAATTGTCAGCAGCCAAGATGACTAATTAACGCGCAATGCCATACCGTTTAAATTAAGTAACATGGTCAAAAGTATATATGAAAGCTGGTGGTATAGGAATCAATGCGGGCGAAATTGGTTAACAGTCGCGACCACGAGACAAATCAAGATTTCATGGTGGTGATACTACTTAAGTCTGTCCTTATGTTCTGTCGTAAGTTTGGGCGTTTCGTAATCTTTGCCCTGCTTTTACATTGCTTAATGATTAAGATACCCGTATGTCAGATTAACAAGAGGCTTCATGTACTTATATGGAATACTAGAGGAATTTTGTCATCTGCCTTTAGTGATGTTGGTGTAGTGTTACGTTTCGGCTCGTTTAAAGTAACATAAGTGCGAAGACAACAAGCCTTGTAAATTTTAACAAAAATAATTTATTTCCCTAGAAAACACGGTGAAAAGGTAAATATATGAAACAAGACTTACGATTTACGAAGAAGATCCAAAAATTTGTCCTAATATTGTGACTAAACAGTTCTAAATTGACGTCGTCTGAATCTCAATTCCGTTCCAAGATGGCGGATGATGATGTCAGACGAAGGTTAAACACAAATGTCCAGAATTTTCACTGTGAATCACAATTTGTATTGTTCTGTTCCAATTTAGAAATAATTTCAGCAAATGTCTTTGTCCAAAGCCAGTTGTGTAGTTCTCCAGGGAAAATAATTATTATTTAGAAGGTAGACGAAGTAGAACTATCCTCAATAACAAAACACGTTATTCTTCATACGTACGAACGAACAACTCTTTCCAGCACAAATTGAAAACTCTATATGATGTTATGATGTGACTCTCTAAGATGTTAAAATATGACTCTCGACTAGTTCGCAGGTACCTGAGTATTTTAAAGCAAACTCATACGTCATTTCATGTATACGCATGAAGAAATCGTGGAGATTTCGAAATATCGCCAACGTAGTATAGAATGTCAACAAGTATTATTAGTAATGACCGTCGTCAAAACCAATCATTTACATAGCTATTTCCGACTGTTTACTTGAATCGACAAAAACCGTCATGCAAAAATCGTGCCTACGCGAGTCACATTTACGTTTTAAATAAACACGATGTTTATAACAAAATATCAGACCCTGCGAACATAATCATCATCATAATAATAATTACATTTAATGATATAAAAATGAAATAAAAATGAAATGAAAAGATTTAGAAAGAATTCAAATTTTAATACACATGTAATTTAACTACAGGGTCGTAACAGTAATATGATTAACTGATGATAAGCCATTTCAAGACATATTTCCATTTTACGATTCTATTCGTTCTGGTTACAAATCTAGTGCAAAGACAGAACATATGCAATATGATGGCAGGTTGATAACACATTTCAAAGGAGGTTTTCCAATCCTCCGCAAAACCTCTCTCATGAAATATGTTAACTTCATGGATAACGTTAATAGTGACAGACTTGTGTTATGCATATTTAATTTAATTATTTGCTTGTTAGTTTTAATTTTTTTAAATCCATTACATGCTATTTTAACGTAACTTTGTTTACTGGATTTGATATTGTCCAGAACTGAGTTTAGTTCTGTTTGACCTGACTGAATTTTTTTCACTGATAAACACCTAATAATAGAAACACTGTATCTAGTTTCTGACCTTGTTTCAGAGTCAGTGACAGTTTTGGCAAACAATTTTAAAAAATTTTTTTTAATTCTTTTTCAGAGTAAGAATCATTAAGTTAAGTCAAGGCCAAACCTGGAGTACGTGATAAGAAACATGTGCTTATTGTTCCAAACTTCTAATTTTTCTAGAAGATTGACCCTCATCCGGTAATCTGTTTTGCGTCTTAAACTAGTGTATAGATAGAGTTTTCTCAGTAGGGCTCCAAACAATTGACACGTTGTGACCAGTTTGAGTTGAAAAGTTATTTTATTAAATTTCAAGTGATCCTTTTCCCTGGAAATACTTAAGTGCTCCTACAAAATTCTTGGACAAGACATTCACTGAAATTTATATGGAATTCAAAACTGGAATAATATTTTCTGTGAGTCAACAAGACACCGTTGACACAACAGCACTTTGAAGGTTACAACAGACGTTATCGGCTTCCATTTTGGATTTCATCGGGATTCGAACTCAGTTTCATTGAGGACTGTTTATTACTAGGACTTCTATTTCTAATTCCTGGATTATATTTGGATTTGATTTATAAAACCGTAAGTTCTTTTTTCCTCATTTTTCACTTGATATTCTAGGAAAATAAATTATTTAATTTTACAAAGCTTGTTGTCTTCACTCTTTTCTGTTACTTTTTGTAAGAGCCTAGGCTAGCAACACTTGGCATTAGATATTCAAATTTCCAGATACGAAAAACGTATATATTCTGGTATATATATATATATATATATATATATATATATATATATATATATATATATATATATATATATATATATATATATATATATATATATGCCCGCTCAATTTTATGAAGTAGATTTTTTTTTTTAAAATTGAGATTTTTGACATAATTAGTACTTTCAGTCATGTAACCTGTATTTTATTGGGAACGTCAGTACAGTAGCTGAACCATATATATTAAGACATCATAAAGCTAGCGTAAATAGCGAATTCTTAATATATAATAATCTAGTGAATACTGTTCACCGAACAATATGCACTAGTTCCTGTAATACATTTATGCCACGATGAACGGTTATTGGTAATTTTTGTACCTTAGAATGATTGCATAAGATGTTTACAGAGTGTGCGTATTGTACCAGATCACGAAGAGCACGTGTCATGTAACTCCATATACTTCCGTTCGTAAAGTTACATATGTGACAGACTTCAGAGTCTCTGAAGAGAAACAGCATAACTTGGGATAAACTAGATGCTGATACCCTGAACAAGTGTCAAACTGAATTGTATCAGCTCCAAAAGACTTTTATTTCAAACAATTTGATAGATATTTTGCGTGAATTAGTTCTGCAGACCAGCAGTCAAAGGATATCACACTCTCAAAGTCTAAATTTAATTTTAGGCCAAGCCATATTGGTCAGGTGAAGTTAAAAGACCACATAGGTTTCTTAGACACGCTAGGCATATTCGGAGAAGTGTGTGTGATGTGTGATTTAGATTTTTTAACTTAGCTTTAACAATTTTTCAGTCATATCGCTACGATGTCTGCAGTGTGACAGTTTATACTGATGTCTAGCACTGGGGCATCATGCCGCTGACGTGTGGCATGATGTCCCACCCAGTCACATTATCCTGACACCAGGCCGACCAGTCGTAACACTAACCTCTTAACGCTGAGCGCCAAGCGAGGCAGCTGTTAGTACCATTTTTTAAAGTCTTTGGTATGACCCGGCCGGAGTTCTAACCCGCTACCTCCCGCATCCGAGGCGGACGCTCTAACCACTAGGCCACCGGAGAAGTGAGGGAAGATTAAGTGGTAGTAAATGTAATCGTTACCGAGAATAGAAAGCTTTGCAGAGAGTTTAGAAACCCTACAAAATTAGCTATGGAAAAATAGACGGCAAAATATATGAATGAACTCAAAAGCACACGAATGTGATATAAGGCACTTATGAAAAATCATAATTTTAAGAGACGTAAAGTTATAATTTGTGTCAGGAATTCTCTTGTGATTGAGTTAGTGTGCGTAATGACGCGCCCACTGTGAATGGCTTTGCTGGATATGAGGTCATTCAACACGCCAAACTCTGGGTATAATGTTGAAAACTTCTATGCACTTATAGGGCTGGAGTTAAGTCAAACTCAGGAAGATGTTGCTGGTATTATTGAGGCCTTAGTGAAGTATAACAAATCATTAGCTGTCTAAAGAAATAAAAGCACTGGACCATGATCGAATTTGCAATTTACATGTGATCTTTGGCAGTATCTGACAACTTTGTCAAGTGAGATCATCCATCAATCTTACATACCTGTAGATTGCAAAAAATAAACAACAAAACAAACAAAACAAAACAAAAAACAACAACAACAACAACAACAACCCCCTCCCCAAAAAGAGAAAAAGACCACCCCCCCCCAAAAAAAAAACGGGTTAGTGACACCAGCGTATAATCGTAACAGAAAACCAATGAACTCCCTTGAAAGTTATGGGCCTGTACTTTACTGACTGTTATCTACAAAACGTTTGAAAAAATTATTCATGGATATTGGTAACTTGGCACAACAGCGAACTTTTGGCAGCTGCAATCAATACAATATAACATAAATATTGGTTCCTGTGAATTTAGTTCTTTTCTTAAGCAAAAGAGACATTCATTAACTGGTGGCACAAATGGCTAGTTTTATAAATTATTCATGCTGGGAATTAGGGATAATCTCTTTGATTTTTCTGAATATGTACATGTATATACAGATAAAAATTCATTATTAGACTGGTTTCAAATTGGCAAAGAGGTGAGACAAGTAGCCGTTTTGTCAACCTTGATGTATAAAGACTTTCTTTTTTATGAGGGTGGGTGTTATATATATTTAATTTCTATTGTGCGTTGTCTTTTCTTAATTTTTATATGTTATGTATATGTCTATTTTGTGATTGATCTTGGAAAATAATTGAATTTAGGGCCTACCTGACTACTCACATACAAAAACACTGATTAGTGACACCAGCGTATAATCGTATTGCAACATTCTGACATTCCAGATATACAGAATTGGAAAGATATTGTAAAGTCAAAAATGGCTGTTTGTGAAGGCATTGTTTGGAGATTTCAATGTTTAAGTCCAAGGAAATATTTTGACAAGTTCTCTTCGATACACGAAACCTAGCAACCAACCTGTCTCAGTATGACAACTGGCTAAAATAACACAGAAGGGTATTTAGACAATGGTCATGTTCCTCAAACACTGCTCAACGTATAGTTTATCTGGGAATATTCATACAGACTTGATACATTATATTTGTGTTGAGGGTTATTAAGTACAAAGCTTTATAAACTTTTCTGGAATTTTCTGACATAACTTTTCACTAAACGTACACATTACGTTATTTAATACAGAAGATGAGCTGCAACTATCTTCTCGGTAAATGGTTACCAGCAGGTATAATTCACAAATAAAACTCTCGGAGGTTATTGGAGACTTCATAATGGTAGCATTTCTGATGGGTCTCCAAGGCGGTTTTACCAAGTTTCCCTGCTCTCTTTGCCTTTGGGACAGCAAGGACACCAAGGCGCACTACCACAGGCTGGACTGGCCACAGCGGACCGAGTTCTCTGTGGGGAGGAACAACGTCAAGTGGGAGCCACTGGTGGACCCCCGGAAGGTACTGATGCCAACGCTGCACATCAAACTGGGCGTTATGAATCAATTTGTCAGAGCTCTAGATAAGGAGTCGGCAGCCCTCAAGTACCTTAAAGACTTCTTCCCTAAGCTCTCTGAGGCAAACGTCAAAGCCAGCGTCTTCGTCGGACCACAGATAAAGAAGATCCAGGAGTGCAATGAATACCCCAAGAAGATCACTAGTAAGGAGAAAGCGGCTTGGAACAGCTTTGTCGCAGTGGTTCTGGGCTTCCTGGACAATCACAAGGCCGAAAACTATGTGGAGCTCGTTGAGACTCTGGTGAAGAACTACGGCACAATGGGCTGCAGGGTGTCCCTCGAGGGGGCCGATTCGTGAAAGTGATTTACAATATAATCGTAAATCTCGAAAAACTACTCACTTCTGAATCTTTTGTGGTCATTTTTGTATTACTTTAGTATAAATACATGTTAATTTTGACTCATATGTTGTTGTTTTTTTCTGATTTTATGTGAACGAAAAGACACAAATTGACCCGTTTTCATATTGGGAAAAGGTAAATTTCAAAATATCACTGTCCTGGTCGCAAGAGCAAAGTTTGTGGGAAATAATAGCCATTTTCTGTACTTTTTAGGCATAAGCAATTACGAAATAACACTTACTACCCAGGAACAAAAATTGTGTTACATAGTGTATTCATTTCATGACTTTTAATGAGATTTTTCTTTCTTTTCATTATTTTTCAATGAATTCTTCATACATTCAAAGTACAATTTGGTGAAACAAATGTTTACGGTTTAGCTACTCACTTAGTTCCAGTAGGTGTGTGGTTTGGTCACATTTGCTTTCTTTGCTTGTTTTGGGTTGTTTTGTTTCAGTAGATGTAGACGTATTATCGCCCTCCTTGTTTTGAACTTTTAACATTTACGGCTTTCGAACAGAGAATACTTTACATGATTGTTATAGTTAATAGTTTAGATCAAAAAGTCCATTGAGACTATTCTTTGATGCACAATGCTTATTTTCATAAAATGCTATGGACATTTCTGTTTATTTTCATAAAATGCTATTGGCATTCCTTTAGCTACATATCTTTAATAGTACCAGTCTGGAATGATTGTCCCGGGAGTCCTCATGTTCCTATGGAAACTTCATTGTCACCACGAACTGAATTCTGCAAGAATCTTGCAAAAAATTCATCTTATTTTTACCTCAGTTTGCAAAGAAACTAAACAAGGATACTAAAAAAGTAGAAAGATTAAAGTTTAAAACAGCACATCTACCACAAAAACTGCTGATGTATGAACTTTTCACGTCAGAATATAACGCAAAAGATACAAAACTTTGATGGAAACTCAAAGTGAGCCTTTTCAAAGAGTAAAAATTTCTGGTTTGTGTTTTGTCGTTGTCATTAAATGATTCAACATATTTCTCTTAGTGTTTATGTTTCTATGTTAGTTCAGTTTAGTGAAAGGCAGTTTCGGAACTGTAAAACTGGGAGATGGATGGGGTGTACAGACTTTGCGTTTAGGATCTGACACTTTCTTCGGCATAAAGAATTGTTTAGTCAAAGTCATTTCAAACTGTTGTGGTTCTCACGAAGAAAGATTACCAAAACTGACCATTATTACATTGCTGTGTATGTAATGTTCAACTATAGCAAACTTATGCTTCTCTGCAACATTTCTACTTCAAAATGTCTCAATTATGTTGACCTAATAAGACGATTTTACTGCAAATGTTTTAGACAAACAAAGTGTTTTATAACCGGTACCATGCCTCCAAGCACCTTATAGAATGTAGAGTTGTAGAAGTCTGCATAAATTTGTAAATTCCATTTCATCTCCAATTAGAGTGATAAGATATGGGTTCTCTTCGACGTTTCGAAGAGTACGATCTCCAACACATAGATGTGATATGATATGTATTCTCATCGCTTAACATCATTAGTAGTGAACCGCATGCTCTAGTTTTCAATCCATTGAGGTTATTTTTCAAGATCGGATAGTTGATTTGAGCGTGGATTTCTTTTCTATCCGATAGGCATTCATCTAAGGTAAGATGGGCTTCTGATTTGACTAGGTTATTTTGCAGACAAATAATATAGGACTAAGTACAGTTCCCGTGGTACATCCTAATCAGCGGTCGCTATTTCATAGTGATCGTCCATTGAATACAAATCGCTACTTATTGCGCTGGTGATAATGATTATTAAAAACAAACACCCCCCCCCACCGCCCACCCCCCAAAAAAACCCCAAACAAAACGAATCAATGCTTGACATTCAGCAAATTATCGGGGTGGTTATTGAGGGCTAATCAGATTAATAATAAACGATCGAAGAACATGCAAACGAAAGCTAATAGAAAAGAAATCTTGATATTGTATACTATTGCTATTGAGTTCCTTCTAGATTTTGTATAAATGCCACTGTCATCTTTAAAAGATGACAAAGAAGATTTATTTATTTTTGTTTTTATCATTTTTGGTGCGGGTGGGGGTGGCGGAGAGAAAATCGTCGTAGTACGCTCTAAAAATGGTTTAGCTCTAACTATAAATTATACACTCCTTTTCCAATTCGGTATTTGTTAGTGACAATTTAAATTATTTTATTAGTGATTTTGTGACTTTTTGATAATTTACATGTGGGAATATGGTGTCTTGTTAATTTAAAACGCATATAGAAGCATTATGCGGTCTGTAGAATTAACAGAATATTTTGTAGACCGCTGCAAACCCACATACACTAAAATAAATATATTCATGTGTGCGTACATACATACATATTTTAAAGTATATATTTGTAAACTAAAATGTGTGATTAAAGTAAACTTGCATTTTGACTCTATTATTTCCTAAACACTGTTATATAAGCAATTATTTGATGATTCAGAACAATAATATAGTATCCGTGTAACTTTGTAAAGTTTGTTTTGCACATTTTTGTAAAGCAAGTGAACATTTAAAGAAGAAATAACAAATTGTATTATTCTTACCTGTCTGTGATGTGTGACTGCGACTTCGCTATGGATACCTCATTAGTGAACGTAGAAAACTCTCAACTGACTTTTAACCAATGTTGTGATCAACTTAGCATGTAAACATTATTAATGAAGGGCCTACGGCGTCCTTGTACTTCTTGACAATTCCTTTCCTCGAAATTAGAGAAGAGACAAGACAGATTGTTCCGTTATGCGATAGAATTGGTTGTTCCTGTAGCTACCGTCGTATCTCGTGACTATGTGAGCGAGCGACTGTGAAAGTTTTGTATAACGAGAGTAGTAGCATCGACCGATTTAAATGACATTGTAATGCATGGCCGGTCCAAAGGGATTTTGGCACCATACTCTCACAGAGACAAAAATTCGCTTCCGTCGTTTTATCTTCTTAAAAATGTGTACCGTTGGTCGTAGAGTCTTACAGGAATAGAATATCCATACTGTTATATGGGTGAAATATAACAACAGGTCATGTAAGTTCAGTCACTGACAGTTTCCATGATTCGTGCAGAAAGCTACTTATTAAAAGTTGATACTTGAAGTTCGTGTTTAGAAATGTCTTGATGGCACTTGATTCACTGCATAAGTGTGCGCTAGAGGGTTTACACTTGATATATTTTAAGATTTGTACATTCTAGTCTGGAGAGAGAGAGAGAGAGAGAGAGAGAGAGAGAGAGAGAGAGAGAGAGCAAAATATGGAAATGCAGGTTTGAATATCATCTGTAAGGGCAGATACATTTACTGAATAGGGAATTAATGTAGTTCAAAAACTGTAATGATATCATTTTTCTCAAACATTATATTTCAGTATCTCACAACCGAACATAT
>JAECUM010011695.1:0-34665 GCA_016617855.1 Megalonaias nervosa | reverse complement strand
CTCGTGGGTCGGTGGTTCTTCCCGGGGTTTTCCAGGGTTCTTCCTCCACCACTAATACTGGCCGCCATGTATAGCCTATCTTGTGCTGAAAAATGGCGTTAAACCCTATAACAACAACAACAACAACAACATATCCCCAGAGCCCTCCTTGGTGGAAGCTCTCAATAGCAATTACTAAAGTGTCAGTGTGCATGTCCATCCATCCATATCCCCTGAGTCTACCTTGGCATGTTGGTGGAGGCAACCAATGGAGGCAGGAGCTAAAGTAGTTCTGTGGTTGGTGTAGTGGACTCCTACTATTGGTCCAGGTGATAGTGTTTACCTTGATGCATCCTTGGGCAAGACACTTTACAAAAGATTTCCTCAGCACTAAATGATGTATTTGTGTTGCTGTGTCATAAAACACCAAATCAGACCAAACCAAATCAAACCATCCATCCTTCTGTTCACACATATCTGTAAATGACCATCCACACCCTAAATTAACTTTTAAAGCTTAGATTAACCTCATTGTTAAAGCTTAGATTGACCTCAACATTAAAGTTTTTTGCTTAGCTAAATGAAAGGTTGGTGTGACAGAGCAGGTCTTCTGTAATTACAAAACTCTATGATATATTGTTATCTCTTTGTAGTTCATGACAAAATTGCTATTTTTAAGGAAAATTTTACAACCTTTCAAGAATAAATTATCTTGAATTTTAAAATTGATAATGTTAAAGTTATTTTAAAAAATTACCTGCAAACTTTATAATTTTGAATGGGGTTTAGAAATAATGCAAACATTTTCCATATACATGAATATATTTAAGGGTTTTGTTATTATCTATATATTACAAAACATATTTTTGTAGACTGTTTGAATGCTACATACTGCTTGAGTTTGTCTTTTTACCTGTATTTTCTTCCAGAGATTTTGGCCATCAGCTAACAAAATATTCAATATCATGATGTAGTGAATTCAAAATGTTTGTATCAGTTTTCTTGTTTTGGGGAGAATGGCATTTGTTTTTGGTATTATTCACTTTTAGGTCCAACTGCAAACGGCAAAGATCATAATTGGTCATGGCACTATGTGCCAGCAGATCTGTGTCTTTGCAGTTTCTTAGGACTAATTAGTAGACCATGGTCTGCTGGTACATTTTATATGACTGCAGATCTATGTGTATGTTGTTTGCAGTTGGACCAGACTTATAAGCAAGTATGTATGGTACTTTGATTTCAACATTTTTGATGGTGACCGTATGTTCGCACAGACAAATCATTGATTGTTTGGTCTTTCATTTGTAGCAAAGCACCCACAAGATTGACAGAAATTGATATTCCATGATTTACTTGAAATTGATTATGTTTATAAGATGTCTTGAGTCATAAACCTTACATGTAACCATTGTACTCATGAATCAGGAACAAAAAGCAAATCTTTGCACATATTTCATTTTGAGGTTTTTTGTTTGTCTGTAAATTCTGACACATTTAAAATCAATTTTGCTAGTTTTTAAAATGTTTGAACATCATTTACAGGTTATTTGTATTGGTCTTTTGCAGGAAAGAGGGTGACATTGATTTCTTGAATGCACTGGCAAGAGAAATCGGAGATCAGGTAGGTTGTGAATAATTTAAATCTACTTTTTGTTGCTTTGTTATACTTATTGGCCTTAAATTGTGAAGCATGTGATAAAGGTATTGAGTGTTTGCATATATTATTGCCAATATATTTATATGCAAAGGGGCATCAGTTTTGTGGAATTTATGGCTGCTACAGACCACAAATTAAATACTCGATGAAGATTTTGAAAGACAAATGAACTCCCATTTCTCACCCAAGAATTTAAATACTGAAAATTTAGAAATTTTACAAAACTATGGAAATAAATGAAATCGGAATACCTCCTAAAGTGTCCTTGAATCAGGGTTTAGATTGAGTTTCATTTAGAAATGTTGGTCTTATCTATTATATATTGGTTTTTTAAAATCCAAAAGTTGGATTTGGCCACAATATGTTTCACCACATTTCATTTGCCTACCGTGATAGCTTGACACATGTCAAGCATACAATTAAAGGATCATAAATATAATTATTTGTAAAATTCATCTTTAATTTTTGACAGATTTATGTAAAATTATTTGAACTACGTTGTAATGAGTAATGAGAAATACACTGAAAATATCATTAAAATCGTATACAGTCAAACCCACTTATCTCGACCTTGCTTATCTCGAGAACCCGCATATGTCGAGTGTTTTGGTACGGTCCCAAAAAGATCCTTCTTTGTTATGGTATTTTTTTCCCGCTTATCTCGACCTCTGTTAAGTCAATAACCAGGTTATGTTGGGCATAAGTTTCAGTCTGAAGTAACATGTGGACCCGCTTAATTCGACAAAATGCAACTTTTTAACATTAATCTCGCAGAAATTATACAAGAAATGGTCAGCAAAAGCTATCAATTTTCACACACAATTCTGGTCAGTTACAGCGGTAGTCACATGTTTATTTCATATTCTTTCTATTTTTGGTTCATAAGAGTAGCTTAATCAATTAGTTTATTAAGAATATATCATGTTCACTACATAAAATATTCAAGGATTCACAAAGACAAGAGTGTGCACAAATTACAATGTAACTTTATTTTACGAAAATGTAGAATCTTAGACATCAGCTACATGTATATTTTATCATTTCCCTTTTGTTTCTTAAGGTACATTTCAGATCTGAATTAGGTTCAGAAATACATGTATACAAGAAACAACAATCAAGGAGATACAAGTAATGAAATATTATGTACATGTACATGTACAAATTAATAATCAATGTGCAGACAGAAAATTGCTGATTGGCTGAATATTCAAAAGTCATGAAATTGTTCCATATGCACGTAATATGATGATTTTTTTGATAGCATTTTATGAAAAAATAGCCATGTCAGCAATATTTTCAAAATATCTATGGCAATCTAACTTGCATAACCAGCTGGTAAAGATATCACCTGTCATCCAGCTGTTTTGACTGGCTTTTGTAGTCAACAGGGAGAGAAGACCTATTCAAGTTTTTGAAGCATCTTGGATTTTCGGATTTTCCTATTATTAATGGCTTGATCTTGTCACTTCCGTCCATAGTTCCGGCCAAAAGCAAAGTTACTCTCTCTTTGGATTTTTTTCCTCCATGGCATTTGTTTCCTTTGAAATCCATCATCTTGTTAGGCAGACATTGCCAAAATAGCCCAATCTCATCAGCATTGTATATATCGCATGGCTTGAACTTGTCTAAGATTCTTGGAAAAACTTCTTTATGCCATTCCTTAACGGCCATATCTAAAACATATGCACTCTCTCCGCACACGGTTTTAAAACAAATATTATTGCACTGTTTGAAACAATCTAACCAACCATGTGATGCTTTCCAAGTTTCATGTCCCAAGTCTTTTGCAAATTTCTCAGCCTGTTGCTGGATACGAGGACCATCTACTGGGATATTTTCGGCACAGGCGTTTTTAAACCATTTTAGTGTTGCCTCGTCGAACTTTGTGGTGCGCATTTTCTTTCTATCAGGACCAAACTGTCCAAGTTCATAAGTAGTTTTGATTTTATCAGCATTTTTCATCCAGCCAGAAATAGTGTTTGATGGCATGTTGTTCTTTTTTGCCAAATCAGTACACTTCTCGCCTTTTTCAAGTTGTAGCAAAATTTCATACTTCAGTTCAATGTTTTGGTTTGAAAGCTTTCTCTTTTGGAACATTTTTTCTCTCTCATGAAACAACATATACATGTACTTGTCAACAGAAAATAAACAGAACAGATTTATTGCTAGGCAGAATATCACCCTATATATATATATATATATATATATATATATATATATATATATACACACACATACAGTAGCCCCTCTCTTATGTGGCCACCCCTTCTGCACCGGGAAAGCGGCCTTATAAGATGGGTGGCCTTTCCAGAGGGGGACTAATGTTTTGTGAGAAGTAGATGTAATGTACGTAGTAAGAAAGCTACATTCTTCAAAGCATTTAATATCTTCATTTAATATCTTCGTTTAAAAGTAACATTAATTATTTAAAGGTTCTTCTTCATATAATAATAGACTTATTTCAACTGAATATGCATTAATAGTTCTTATTCTTGGCGTAAGCATGTTATGCAAGCCTGTGTTGTTGTCATGCACATTGCAAAACCATTCAAGAACGTCATTTAAATCTTGGTACATACATAATTCTCTTTCCATTTGCTCCATTTTCCCACTGCTGCTGAATAACCTCCTTGTCAGTTACGATGTTGTTTATTTGAGTCTTTTCGACATAAAATTGTTTTATTCATGTCTTTTCTACCAAAAATTGTTCGGCTAGTTCCCCCTCCCCACTGCACCCAATGTTGTCCAGTAGAATAACCAATTTTTTTCTAAAATAATCGTCTCCGTTTATGTGATGACATGTTAATGTTTGGTAATGATTTATTCGGATGTTGCTAACTGTATGCAATTTAATTATGCACATGAAACTTTTGTAGAGCGGACAAAATGCCTTCTTCGTATAGGAAGTGATAAAAGTGTTGTCACATGATTTTTCGGTCTTTGTCTGATATCCTGTTTTGTTCAAGGTTAATTTCTCTGTGTGTGCCTGTGTCTGCACAAATCTATTTTTAGCCTATGCTGACCCTGTTATGATCTTGACAATTACGGCCGGTTGTAATCATGAATGTTGCCAACTACAAGACTAATAAAACAATTTTTCTGCATTTAAACAAAATGCCATGTGTTTTCAAAGGCAGCGATCTTGTCACATGATTCATTAGTCGCAGTCTGGTACCCTATTGTTTTTACATTTCTTTACACTAAAAGAGAGAAGCCAAAATGGGTTCGATATGTACGCTGATTTAACCTGAACAATAGCACCTCGCGGCCGTTAGGATTTGTAAACTTGGCAGTTATTTTCAGTAGTGATAGCCACTAATTATGAAAGTGAACAAGCTCAACATCTTACTAAGGGAAGCTATAAAGGATATCAAACCATTTTCCCGCTGACTTGTGTATTGTACATCAAAACCGTCACTTCTCAGCTGTTACTACTGTTCAATAATTGTAATCTTAACAATTATCAGAGTGACTAAACCGGACATCTCATGATAACACAGCAGTAAGGCTAATTGGATTACGTGTACTTACCTTTTTGTATGGAATAAAATTTGAGTCTTACTCGGCTTTATTGGATAAATGTGGCTTCTCATGAGGGGTAAATGATGTAATATTAACCTTGGTGGTACATGTACTTTAGTCAACACTTCTGTCCGTAACGAAAACCTGACATCGGGAAACAGAAATCGGATTACTTAACACACGTTATGAATAAAGTACTGGTTCTGGATACATATTACAAAATGAAATGCGGCTGCTTGTGAGGGGTAAATTTTATATTTTTGCACTAATATTCTGGCCACTGGTCGTGTTAGCGGGGTGGCCTTTCGTGAGGGGTACTTTTGAACACAATCTTGTCGGTGCTGATGGATTCTGGCCGTAAGGAGCGGGTGGCCGCTGGTCAGGGGGGCCGTTCAAGAGGGGGACTATTGTGTGTGTATATATATATACACACACAGTGGGACCCCGCTATAACACGGTAGTTAGGAGCCATAGAACCCGGCCGTGTTATGAACCGAACCATGTTATAAGCAACCATGTACAGTACCAACAAATTTGCAGGGTTAGCGGGGTGGGTGGGGGTGGTAATGAAAACGGGTGCAGAAACGTGTGCTTCATTGGCATTATTACCATTTTAAATCAGTGTATATTAAATGAGAAAACACCTGCAGTGATACAGAGATTGCATATATATTTCTTTATTCAGAGAACCACGTACTGGTACATACACGTGTATAGTTTATATATACGTATCTAATCTATAGCATGAATAGAGTATCAACACCGTGTACTCACCCGTGAATCGAATCACATACATTGAATCCACAATACAAGTATTTCCATCGAAAATATCTGCACACAGATTTAAAATATTCAATAATTTTGTCACAGATCATTATGTGACTGAATTCAATGGAAAAATAAATAGGAAATATTACGTACCGAATGATGGAACAGTACGTCTGAAGGTTAAAAAATGGTGTCTGTATAAATTTCATACTGCTAAATTTTCTCATCCGTGAATTGTAATTCTTTATTATTGTTTGAAAAACTCAGTGATTTTCAGCTGCTTTCAGCTACTGTCACGTTTGCTTTTCGCAAAGTCAATCATATTTCTTAACTGAAGAATTCGAACATAGTCAATATCTTGCGTTTCCATCCATCTCAAAGCACACTCAAAATTTTTGACTGCTTCTGTTGCTGACAGTGGATTATCCTCAGGTGTGGTGTCCTCAGTGTCATTAGAAGCATCACCATTGTCATCATCACCATTGGTGTTATTGCACATAATATTTTGAACAATTTCTGCATCCGAAACATGATCTGCAACTGGGCAGTCATTATCAAAATTGAGCCATTCATTAACATGGTTGCGTGACTGCATCTTTTCTTTAAGAGTAAAAGCTTTACGTTTCCGTTCCCCGTTTTCCATTCAAAATGTCCACTAACTAACACTTTTACACCTATTAGTTTAAAAGACTACAGCAAGAATAATTGTCAGTCAACAATGGGGGTATATTTGTAGGAAGTGGACAACATTATTCACTGGTCAACTGATTGCATAAAACAACACTGCCAAGCCACGCGCACATGTTGGCGGTTTTCGTTTCTTTGATGTTTTATAAATCATTGCCCCATAATTTGAACAAGTTTAGCTCGGCAATTGACTTTGATGATGAGCAATGTACTTAAATTAATTGATCTATAAATTCAGGTGAGAATCTTTTATCAACCGCCGCATTGTTTGTTGCTTAGTTGTGTAGTCAGTTTAGAGAACATATGTCGGATATTGTTTGAGCAACGACCGTATATGGAATGCATTGAAGACAAACACAAAGTAGACTTGATGGCTTCATTGCTCATGGATCAGTAATAATAAGATTAACACTTATGAGCTGTCATTTTTCAACAATAAACAAAGATCAAAGTTCCTAAAAGGCCCAGCAATTGGTTCAGAAACTCGTATTTCCGATGTTTATTTTGGCACAGAACTATAAGAAATTTTAGGAGCCACGCCACGATTGTTTTATATTCGAATCCATATGCGATTACCTCCCCAAAGAAGAAATGTTTTCCAGGTACGAGAATAATACATGTATATGATATTTCAGGAACCATGCCACAATCGTCTTATATTTGAATTTTTATGCAGTCTCTTCTCCAAAATGATAATAAAACTTTTTACATATTTTATTTTTCATACTTATAAGAATTTTTTTTTTTTTACAAGGTAATAAGGTAAATGAAATTTCGGGAGCCATGCCACGACCATGTTATATCCAAATTCATGTTATAACAGAGCGTGCTATAGCGGGGTCCCACTGCATATATATATAACTTCCATCTACAGAAAGCTCATTGTTTTTCATATTCATGACTTGTAGCAACAGTGAAATCCACAAAAATTGTTATCCAACAAAAGATACCATATATACTTGCTTATACATTGGGTCAGAATGCAAACATAGATCATGATCTGCCAACGCAATATGCAATAGCAGATCAGGGTCTATTTTGTTTCAGGTTGGACTAAACTAAATGAGTATACTGAATTCAGTGTTTATGTCTCTTTTTGCAGTGTGATTTGTGTTTTCTGACAGCTGGGGATGACAAAGGATCAGGTTTTCTGATGATGACAGGGAAAGAAAATTTAGTACAAGATCTTGCACCAAAGTAAGATTCAGCATGGAGGTCATTTTGTGTTAAAGATTTAGACTCTTGTATTTTTTTATGCAAACCCTCCTTTGTGGAAGTTGGACATATGATTACTTTGAGTCTGTCCATATGTACATATGTCCACACCTTAGCTGGACCTTGAAATTTTTATACTTAAGTAATGAGGTCATTTTCTCAAGTACAGTTGGCCACAGAGTCATGCTGTTGATAATCTTGATGTGTACAACACCAATTTACCAAACGTTTGGGGCAGGCTTGATAACCAGCTTCATGGGGTGGACTGAACATGCTGTGGCCATGTTCTTGTTAGAATAATCATTATCATGTCTACCTAAAGCTTGTGCAAAAGCAAATAGAAAATATCTTGTTTCATCTTAGTACATATAAGTTTGACTCAATATTCGAAACTTAAAAGTTTGATAATGCTGTAATTATTACCAGTTTATGCTCAACACATGAGGTGTTTCTTACTGCAGTTAACCAGTTATGGTTCAGTTAATGTATTACAATATCCAATATACGAATTTTCTGACTTTTTTAGCCCAGATCATCTTAACTGGGGACTGTTAAAGATGGGGTGGGTGTATATTGAGCCATTAAGAATATTTTTGTCAGGGTTTATTTTAATATTGTCAAAACACTTGCTTCTGGCTCACATTCCAATACCTTTTCACTAATGTTCCAGCAGAAATTCTCCAGTTCTGTTGGGATACCTGAATATTGTCACTAAAAATTATCTTGTATTCCATATTTTGGGTCCTATCCTCAAGGTCAGTGTCACAGGTATATATTTCATGGTTGCTTTTATTTCTGCTTTATTTCATAAAAGCTGTTTGAGGTTCAAGGTTGAATATTACACATGTTTCTTAATTGATGATATATTACTCTTTTTAGGGCAATATGTTTTTCTCTGTCCATTATGTAATAGGGCAATGTGTTATCCTTGGTATCCATTATGTAACAGGGTAATGTTATCCTCAGTATCCATTATGTAATAGGGCAATATGTTATCCTCAGTATCCATTATGTAACATGGCAATAAATTATCTTCAGTATCCATTGTGTAACAGGGCAATGTTGTCCTCAGTATCCATTATGTAATAGGAGAATGTTATCGTCCGTATCATTATTTAATAGTCAATGTTTTATCTTCAGTATCCATTATGTAATAGAGTAATATGTTAATATGTTATCCTCAGTATCCATTATGTAATAGGGCAATACATTATCCTTGGTATCCATTATCTAACAGGGCAATGTTATCCTCAGTACCCATTATGTAATAGAGCAATACATTATCCTTGGTATCCATTATCTAACAGGGCAATGTTATCCTCAGTATCCATTATGTAATAGAGCAATACATTATCCTTGGTATCCATTATCTAACAGGGCAATGTTATCTTCAGTATCCATCATGTAATATCAACAAGTACATCCTTACAATACCCATTTTTTTAACATTGGTAAAGAGTTTAGCATATCCTAAAATATCTTTTCTTTGCTTCTGTTTTGGAGGGAACATGTACATTACTCTATATCAGTCTGTCCATCTCTCCTGTGTCAGGAATGTTGTTTCTGTCTAAAAACCTTTTATGGACTGAAAAGATTTGATATGGAGCTTAAAAGCTTAATGATTTCACTTCTGTCAAGTTTGATTTTCACCCTTTTTATCATAATTTAACTGAGTTATGGCCCTTATTTAACATAAAGGTTGCCCTTGCATCATGAGCTCAAGTTTCTTCACTTGTATTATATTGGGATGGGCATCTTTGTTCTTGTGGCACATTTCTATTTTTTATTGATATTATATGAACAGGTTTTTTTTATTTTTTTAGAGTGATGGAGCTTATGGATGGTAAAGGTGGATGCAGTAATGGTCGTTTCCAAGGAAAGGTCAATAAGCTTCAGCACAGACAAAAGGCAGAGCAGCTGATAAGAAACAACCTTGGCTCTGGAGACAATCAGACACCTTAACTGTTTTGATGATATTAGCATAACAAAGGATAATTTTAGGAACCCTACAATGAGATATGGGAGTCCTATATTTGTCATCATTTGAATCTGTTCTGTTTTCAGTCGGTCCACTTCTCCATCCAATTATGTTTTTATAACCAGCATGGCCATGCAACCTTAAACATAATTGAATGCAATTTTAGTAGGTGAGCATATGTGTGCCTTTTAAAGGTTTCATCAGTTCAGGTACAATTTTCTTGGGAGTTATTACCCTTTTTTTTCATCAGTATTACATCTCCACTACACCAGATCATTGTAACCAACATATCTGACTTACTTTGATGCAATATGGTGTGTAAATGTCTCATATACCTTGATGTGCCTTTTATTGGTTTTGTTTAGTCAGTTTCTTTTGGAGTCATGGCCCTTGATGATTAACCTAACACCTTCATGTGGGATGTTGCTTGTCACCAGCATAGCTCTGTAACCCTTACACATAATTGGATTCCATTTGGCAGGTGCATCGGCATTTGCTTGCCATTTTCAAATCAATTTCTACTTTTGCCGATCTTTGTAATCACCATACCTCATGAAAAATTGTTCAGCATACTTTGATGCAAGTTGGTGTGTACATTGCAGAGATGCCTATTGTCCTGAATTGGGCAAGAGTGTCCTGAATTGCCGAGCCTGCTCACAAATCACAACTCCATAGAAAAAAATCAAAATCTTTCCAGAAATAACACCCAATTAATCTGGCAGAAACTGAAGCCATATGAGAGTATTTTGGGTGCTATCAACTCTTTTCTGGTAATTTGTAATGTATTGTCAGTTTCCAACATGTAACTTAAGAGTATTTTTCTGTCCTTTCCAGTCTTTTTTTGGTAATATGTGACATAAGATCAGTTTCTGGCATTTACCATGCTGTTGTTCAGAACAGTTCATTTCGGTCCTTTCCAGTCTTTTCCAGTAATTCTTGTCATATGATCAGTTTTGCACCATCACCCGGAATGCTTCATTTCACTTGTGTTTTATTCATAATGTGTTGTTTGGTATTTTAATAAGACTTATACAATATTTGTGTTTCTTTGCAAACTGTAATCGGTAGTGTTACTGTAAACCTATACTTTGTGTCAGAATGAGAAAGAGAATGAGAGAGGGATATAAATTATCATTCTGTAAGGGAATCATTGATTGGATAAAATCATTTCAAATCTCAGTGTGTGAAGAGTGATAGAGGCAGATAGGAAACATATTGAGAGTAATATAAAGATAAGAGAAGTTGATATTAAATCTTTTTATTGAGGGGTGTGTGTGTGTGTGTGTGTGTGTGTATACCCTCTTGTCCTTAAATTCATCTGGAAACTTCATTTTTCTTGATTGCATTTTCTTCATGACATACTTTGTTGTTTGGTATTGTTAATAAGATTTATGCAATATTCGTGTTTATTTGCAAATTGTAATTAGTAGTGTTTCTATAAAAACCTTTCCTGTGTGTCTAGACTTCAGAATGTTGGACATTGATTGTAAGCCTACCCTGAGCAAGGAAAGATGCATAACACAGTTTAGTGAAGACATTCTTCTGGCATTCACATAAAATTTTTCTTTTTCTTTGCTGCTTTAATTTTCCCTAATTTTCCAGTAGAATCACTCATTTTTTGCCCCCTTGTTCTTAACTTCCTTGATTGACATTGGGCATCTTTGACATTGTCTAAATACCTATTTGCCTTTGATGGGTTTTGTCTTGTCAAAACGATCATGGTTAGATTTATGATCCTTGATAATTTATTTTATATGTTCACATGGGATTGTAACTGGCATAATTCCTTAAGCAGTCACTGAAATTTGGTATAAACATTGTTTCATATACTACCATGTGCCTTGTATAGGTTTAGTATGGCTTCTAAGAGTTATGGCCTTTGATTACTTCTCCTCCTGAGTATGATTTACACAAAATAACTTTACTAAAATGTTTTGGATCTCATCCAGATGTGACATGTAGCTTTGGACTGATGACACCTTGTTTGAGATTGACGTGTAGCATTCCACAATATTTTCAGGAGTTATTGCCCCTAATTGCTCATCCTCCTGTGTTTGGTTTCTGCAGCATGATTCAACTAAGCTTAGTTACATTCAGCTTAATTTAACATGTAGCTTTACATTGATGAGACCTTGAAGGAGTTTAATTTTAGGTATACCACATTATCATTTAGAAGAGTTATCCCCCTTGATTTGTCCATCATTCTAATTTTGCTTTATGCAGCATTACTTAACTAGGAAAGTTTGTATTGTAGTTATAGTAATCATGCATCATTATACTGATGCAACCTTGACTGAGTTGGATTTTCTGCATTTCATGTGATTATATGGAAGAGTTCTGGTCCCTGAATGCTCATCTTATCTAAACTTAGATTTCCAAAAGTTGTTGTTCAGTTTAAGGTCTTGCCAAGGAAATTATAGAGAGTGGGACCCTTTGCAATGCACTCATAGCTACTAGCTCAGGTTGTTTATGATTTTATTTTAACATCGATAGATTAACATGGAAAAGTAAAACAGATTATCGAAGATTTTAATTCCTTGTTTGTGAATGATTTTTATCTCACAGGTAATAAGGCCAGTAATGTTTTTGATGTGGTCCTGCATCCTACATCAATATTCATTTAACCAGCCATTGGTCAATCACTTGCATAGATAAAACTTTCAATGGCTTGTCTTTTTCATCAAAATAATTTATTGCTATGCTACAAATAAATGATCATCATTAAGTCATTTTTAAACAACCTTGATGACACGGATGATCATGAGATTAATGGGTCTTAACTCCAGGCACCACATTTATGCATGGTACTTCAGAGCTGTGTAACATCAAGGTCATTCAAGTTACACCAATGTTGTTGGTATTAAAGAAAGTAGACAGATGTACCTCTACAATGATACCAAATAATCTGGACTTTCTACTGGCATAACAAAATACATATGGAGAAAACATATTTTTTGCGATGTGATTTTTTTACACCAAAGATTTGATGGTAGTCCAAATCTGATTTTGTGTTCGGATTTTAGACCTTTTGGCCTCAGATTTAAGGGAGACTGGTCTGAACTGCACACAGACAGGCAAACCTTTGCAAAAAGTAGGACAAGTTGGGGATTTGGAATAAAAAGTGGCCAGGAAACAAAAATGATGGGTCCAAAAAGCAGAAAAAAAAAAAGGAACTCCAACTTTTGCCCTTCTGCACATGTATGAGCGAAATAGCCAATGAAAAACGATGTTTCTAGCACATCTAGGCATCAGGCTAAGCAAAAATCTATTGGAAGCAGATTCATTTGGACATATTCAAAAGTAGCCCCCAAAATGTGTTTCTTACTCGCATTTCAGGCGAAAATCACAAAAATCTCCAGGGGTAATGAGTTAATGGGTGAAGTTTGATGACATCACCAAAGATGAATATTCCTTGTGTATTTAATCATTTGTGCATCAACATTGCACATAAATTACAAAAGTAGCCATTTCTTGACAATTTGTAAGAAATTTCCAAAACCCTTGTTAATACTTAAAAAAAAAATGTACAAAATATTGATTTCTTCAAAGTACTTAACTTTATATTGTCAGGTATACTACATACACTATTTCTCACTCTGACACATTGGCATCCATACTTCCTTCATCAAGATTGTAAATGAATTTACTGGAATTGAGACCTTTCTCTAACTTTGTCTCTCGAAACTTTATCAATTTACTGAGCAAAGTATTTTGCCTTGAGTCTGTTCTTATAATTAGCACTAAGTTTACCACTGTTCTTTGCCTAGAGCATGCACAACATTTACATATCAAAGAATGGTTTTCCATCATGGGCTCAGGTGTAGGCTGTGTTAAAGCTCATCTGCAGCAAGAGAAATCGAAATTGTCTCTCATAGCAAACATATCTGTTTTGACATTCTAAAATTACCAATGCGAAGATTTTTCTTCCTGCAGAATATGGACTTCTGACTGCATCATCAACAATCATAACTTTCTGTTACCAAGGGTGGTCATTGTGCATGTTATTTAACTCATCAGAATGTTCTAAATCCACCTCAAGAACATAAACTATGTCATCATCACTATATGATATTTTGCTGTAAACATTTCTGGAATCATGCAAACCAAGTCGACCACAGGAAACTTCTGTGATAGTTCCCACCAATACAAGTTTTCAAGTCCCAATATATAATATATTTTGTTTCCTGCATCTTATCATATTCTGGCAGGTATCTGCTGTTTGCTACAGCGTTTTGCTTCTTCATGACAGAAATTCCACCTCTGATTCCTTTTTTCATTAAAATGATATCAATAAGCAACTCCAGCATGATTTTTGTAAGCATGAGCATGCATCTCATGACAGACCTGGGAAAGAATAGTACCTAGCAGAAGAATCCCACAACAGCCCTGGGCAAGAATAGTACCAAACAGGATCTAGCTTGTAATATGACATGCAGAGATCACGAAATGTTTCAAACACTCTGTAGGTAGCACCACATCAGATTAAAAGAAGATCATGATACTCACCTATTTTTTTTAATACCAAACTCGTATACTGCTAGTGTGGTCATAATCTTTAGAAATATGAGTGCCTTCCACCTTGCTGTAGAATTCTTTTTTCCTGGCATTGTGGTCTTGTCAGATTTTTCTCATGATATCATGTAGTCATAAGGATATCACAAATTTCTTCTGCAATATAGTTAAATGATTTTGTATTCTTGACCAGCTTTTCAAGTAAAGCATTTACAAACTGCCAGCTATGAAATAATTCAGCCAGATAGAATTATAAATATTTTTCAAGGTTGTTTGCTATGCACATTGTTTTCTTCTCAAATTTGCAAAATATTTTCACTGACAGATGTAATTTGTATCCTCTGAGGTTATGAAATATGACTGGAATAAATTCTGGTGTCTTCAATTTCAAATCAGTGATATTGAGGCTTCACCAAAGACGTTCAGGTGCTTTGGTGAACAATATCGATGATGAATAAATCCTACACAGGAACTATTACAATAAAAACAATGATGTTGTACTAAACAGTCAACTATACCACCAAAGAAGTGTGTCCTTATGCTAAAAGGGCAGTGTATAGAGTTACTGCTCAAAAACATGTGCCTATATATATACATGTATTGAACTCTGTGATGTGTAACTTCTAGCGTTGATATTGTGAAAGTTTCATTGGTGCAGTGAAAATTCTCTTGTTTTGGGGGCATATGTAAACGCTATATCATATGTCATTACAAGCTGTACAATGCCAACCTCTTGATTCTCCTGCTCAGCAAGGTTGGGCAATACATGAACAAGTATGTGCTTTTTTTTAAATAATTATTTATACAATTTCAGTTATAGTTTAAAGCTGGGACCTGTGGATAACAGCTTGTGACTATAAATACTAAATCATCATCCAAAGTTGATAAAGGAAGTTCTCTGGAAAAAATTTGCAGGATACATTTTTTTTTATTATTAATATTATTATTATTAGTTCAGTTTTTCAATCTGTGAAGCTATCCTTTTACAAGATGCCATGAAAATGACTATGCAATCTGTGTGTGTGTGTGTGTGTGTGTGTGTGTAGAGAGAGAGAGGTGGAATCAGAGAATGTGAGAGGAATATAAAATAAATTTATCATTTTGTAAGGTGGATAAAACCATTTCAATTCTCAGTATGTGAAGAGTGATAGAGGCAGATAAGAAACATTGAGAGTAATATAATGTTAAGGAAGTTGGTATTAAATCTTTGTGCTGTGTGTGTGTGTGTGTGTGTGTGTGTGGAGATAGAGACAGTAAATAAAAAAATACCAACAAGAGAAAAATCAATATCGTAAGAAATAAATGCTTGCTTGTAATTTTGTTAGAGAGTGGTTGGGTAAAAATATGTATGTGAGTGTAATGAAACAGAAAAAGGTAGAAAACTTGAAAATGGGCATTAAAATAAGTGTGTGTTTTAGCTGTGTGCATGACTGGTTTAATGTGTGTGTGTAAAGAGTTACAGAGTTAGATAAATACAGAAACAGACCTTATTATTTCTGTGCCCAGATGGTTGATTGACAATATTATTTTAGATATATCTACACATTTCAGGTGGCATGTAGGGAGAGAGATGGAGAGAGTCAACCATTTGTACACACATGTTCATTCATGTTGGTATTCAGGCTTTTTGAAAGTATCATTTTCAAAACATATATATTTTGAATATCAAGTGAACTAAACAGACACATACTAAAATTTTAGCTGACATCTTGATTTTATGCCATTTCCCCCAGCAGCTGTTCAAAAGATTCAAGATTGTAATGATACATTAGTAATTAAGTTCACTGGCCAAAACTTCACATATTAAAATAGACAGACACAGCAATGATACAACCCACAGTCATAATTGCTATATATTTTTTATCTTTTTTCACTTTTTTTATCACACACAAAGACACACACACACACACACACACACACACACACACACACATATATATAGATAGAGAGAGAGATCGAGATCACAGTTTTAGATTGATCAGGCCCATAAACAAGTGAAAATCTTCTGATGTGTCAATATTTTTATGATTTAAACAATAATCCCAAAATAGTGTTTTAATCCAAGATGTCGGTGAGCACATTGCAATTCCAATGAATAATTTAAATAAATAATTCCTCTCAAATTCTATATAAACACAACTCGAAGACATTAAGATAAGAATGAAGAAGTTTGTTTACTTCTGAAACTTATATAAAAACCTAAGACAGAATAAGATAACCAGAATGTGTGTCATATTCCCATCAAATTCTGAAACAAATTCCCTGGTAGAACATTCTAAATTTTGTAAATAAGGCTAGATATTGAACTCAGATATCAATAAACAACTGATTTATAACTTAAAAACATGGCAAAAGCAGGTAGACCATATAATATCCAAGGGTAAAACCAAAGTCATGGGCTAAAGTCCATGTACATGTGAACAATTTTTTTTAAAACAAAAATGACATTAGTCATATAGGTTCAAATTCCTACCTTCAGTTACGGACAAATTTCAAGAACAAAATACAAACTAAATATGCATAACAAGAAGACCCGTGCATTTATAAACCATAGTCGTTTTAGTAATAACACTTTAGCAAATCTTTTGTTTATCCTTTGATATTTTCCATGAGGACCTCCATTTGAAAAGCAATGATCATTTCTGTTTTCTTTATGTGCACACTAATGCTTGATTATCCAGAAATTCTTTTGTAATATTTAGTTGATTTAAAGTTTTATTACAGTTTCAGCATTTTTCAACATCGTCAGCAAATAGTAAACAATTTTGACCGTGCCTTGTTGGTAGGAAAGCTTATCCGACCCCTAACGATTTTTTCAACAGGGTTAATAAATCATAAATAAACAAGGAATACAGTATGGGACTGCTCATATCCGTTTGTTTCGTTCCTTGACTAAAAGTAAACAGCGATCTGTTAACCCTTTTCTTGCTATTTCGTCTCATGTACGCCTTCATTGATTATGTTTTGGAGTAAACTGTCATGTTTAACGCTATCAAAGGCTTTGGAAAAGACAAGGTATCGACATTAGAAACATGGCAAAAGTTTTTTGCGCGTTGCTTCTATTGATAAAATATTATTGGGCTTGATCTATCTGATTGTTTGTCTCAGCCAAGATATAAAGTCTACCAGTAAGAATATTATAAAAATTATCCACATTGTTGAAGTCCTTTTGAAAAGCATTCATAATTTTCCTTGACATTTAATGGAGATGTGGTAAACGGTGAAGAACACTACCTACATTCGGTAGAAGTCACCGATAAAGCCTAAAGAAACCAAATTTATTTATTTAGGTAGACCTCTGGTTTTCACACTTTCGCCATCACTGTACGAACTGGGCTGGTTCACACTAAAAATTCGGGTCATTTAATTCAAATATAACTATTTCCAGAAATTGATACGTAACCTATGTTTGTGACATGATGTGTACAATTTAGCGTATTACAGTCATCACAGTCTAACATTAAGTAACATAGTTTAGGTGCATCTGAACTTAAAACTAATGTACAGCATTTATTAAAAATGTAGAGTAAAGAAAGGACGTATGTAAGTAACTTAATGTTTTGTTTTTAGGTTCCATCTGCTTTTGCCATTCTTCACACACGCATGCGTACATACAAAAACACTCACAAACCTGAAATAACTCGTACTCAACGATCCTGTTAAACAGAAATAAAGATACATTTATTTGTATTCCTCGCTCACTCTCGCTTCTGGATCCACCCCTCTAATAACACATCCAAGCTCGCACATGTGAAATCACATATAGGTTACTGATTACTATTTAAGGAATGACAACTCCCCCATGTTGTTGTTGTTGTTGTTTTTGTAGGGTTTAACGCCATTTTTCAGCACAAGATAGGCTATACATGGCGGCCAGTATAATTGGTGGAGGAAGAACCCTGGGAAGAACTACCGACCCACGAGAAGCTACTGGCAGGCTTTTTCACGTACCCACGTTAGCCGAGCCTGAGACTCAAACTCACGCAGACAGAGGTGAGATGGCAGTGATCCGTAACGGTTGAGCGCTTTAGACCACTCGGCCCTCGGGGCCCCCATAACTCCCCGATGTAGGATCTCGTTAAACGATAAATTCATGGATTTATACATCTCATATTTTAATAATAATAATAATAATAAACGAAGTGTTCTGAAAATGCCTTTATTCTATTATTATATACTGGGTATATTTTGCAGAGTATTTTCATGATCATCCGATGATGATGTTTCATTGTTAATGCTAAGCGGTTATCCATAAGTTCAGCTTCATGCGAAAACAAAAGAAATGATACTATAAAGTAATTGTAAAAATGTTAACAATTGCCTGGGATTACACTTAAATGTATACATTTTTATTCATGTACATAAAGGAATATGTCTAGAAAGTGTCACACATTTTGATACTTTTTAATGTATTTTCTTGTATGTGTAGAGATAAGAAATGTTTCTGTCCCCTTAGATTCATTTCTACAAATCCCAAAATTTTTGGATACGGCTATAGCATATACCAGACAATGATTCTCGCTGCATTCTTTTTCTTTTCCAAAGTTCCTTATTTTCATGAAACGTGTCAGAATTAGTACACACGTATTCGTGTGGTGTTAAGAAATATAAACGTATTTCTGTGATTTTTGTAGTTTGGTTTGAAGGTACACACATACAAATGGGTGTGTGTTATGTTTTTCTGGATTTTTAACGTACCATTCACAATTTTATTCATTGCTACAGTGTCTGCAGTGTGGTAGTTTATTGTGATGTATAGCACTGTGACATGTAGCATCATCTCCCACCCAGTCACATTATCCTGACACCAGGCCGTTCAGTTCTAACGCAAACCTCTTAATGCTGAGTGCCTAGCGATGCGGCTGCTAGTATCAAGTCTTTGGCTGGGTCGGGGTTCGAACCCACGACCTCTCGAATTCGAAGCGGACGCATTAACTACTTGGGCCAGATGAAAATAGGCAATATTTAAATATCTCGTATAAAAAGTGAATTTATCTCTCAAATGGGAATTTACGTTGAGAGTATTTTCACCTGGTCACATGTATTCACTTTCTAGTGTCTTTTATGAATTAACTGAACGTATATAGAAATATGTACATAATTTTCCAAGGTTTGGAAAGACGTGCTATAACCAGTGAACTATAATTATTGGTCATAGTCATTTTGCAACTCTATTACCCAGAGGAACAAAATAAAACCCCTCCCATTTACGCATTATTAAATACACGAACCTTTCTAAAGAGTGATGATGATTGTTTGCACAGGTTTACCATAATTGTTAGTTGACATGTCGGGTAAAATAAACAGTTTAAAAGATCTTTATTTCTACTCATCACTCTATGCATCGTGGCGTGCGATTTATTAATTATATTGTTTTGGATATCAGAATACCTCGTAGCGTTCTTCGAGTTAACTTTGGTTTTGGGAGTGGACAGGATCTGGTGAAGCTTGGCCTTCAGGAAGGCCAGCGGCTGCCAGATGCTTAATACTTGTGGTATGATTTGCGTTCTTTATTTATTATTGCCGTAGGCAGTAAAACAAGTAAAATCGGGCATATTACCTGCACGAGTGAATCCTGCTCGCGCGTCTCGTGATGCACGTGCATGTGCTAATAAACATGAGTACGTGTACATTATTTTTCTTCATATTCTAGTAACAATGGAAACCCACATATTTGATCACGTGGTCTTTGAGTATTTAAACAGATTCAGTAGATAATATTATGGACTTCACGTACTGTGCTGGTAAGTTATGCTATTTATTTTATTGTGCTGCGCTAATGTACGCTTACAACCTACCTTTTGCATACCTATCAAACTTAACAGTGTTGAAGTTTTTTGAGACTAAAAATGTCTTGTGGTCCCGGGAGGGGGCGATGTGTACCAGACCAAAAAGATAACGCCATGCAGTTGAAAGGTTGTCTACTTGTATAAGCCAACAGAAAAATACAGAATATAAAGGAAACAGTATTGTCTTTGCAGCATTTAATGTACACTGTCGCGATCTCACAGACATAAAATGAAATGTAGAGTCTTAAAAGCGATTGGTAATGCCCAGTTTGGTATAGGTAGTGGGCAATGGTACATTGGGAAGAAATGGCTAAAAATTATGGTAATAGTGATGTTCAGTTTCTTTAGTTAAGTATCCTGCAGCATTCAGCAGTGACTCGGTGAAAGAAGAACTTGTAGTAAAAATTATTCCATATCTTTTTGACCACATACTTCGATTCAGTGTACAGGGATATGGAGTGGATGTAGCGAAAATGAAATGCCACTGACGTTTATGAATAATCCATTTAGTGGCAAGGAGATGTGGATTTTGTACAAAACTTGGAGAAATTTAACATGAGCTGTTTTTCTGCACATACTGCTTGCATATAAAAATGGGTTCTATCAGTCCAGAACAACGTTGACAGTAGTGCCTAAAAATTAAACGGTAAGACCTGTATTGGTCAGAAACAGCATTTTATGATGAAGGCAATAACACTGTTCTCCATGAATATTGGTAATAATAATGGCAATTTTTAGTCCCAAACATTATGATGATCCGAAAATAAACAGTGGAATATTTTCGTGTTCTCTGCTCGCATGACTTTCTATACATGCTGCACACTATACTATTCTACCACAATTGGTGATTCAGTTTTCTATACTTTATTAATTAATGAATCTCGAGTTTAAAATCTCTGAACCACTTTTTGGATTTCCTAGCAGTGGGTTTGCATCAACTTTGGTCTAATATTTCTCTTTTATGTAGACCACCAGCCACATGAAGCTATCTCTCTGTATCCTGTTTTCTAAAGCACCCCACGTGTTTGCAAATGACTACATTGTACAACGATTGGACTAATTTACCCAGTGTTCAAATGTTATAAGCAAATTACATAATTAGTTGTCACAAATATAGAAAAGTGTCACTAAATCACCAATAATGTGTATAATTAATGGTGCAAATTGTGTCATCCATTTGCCTATATGTGGCCTATTCGACACACCGTAGAATCCAATGTAAAAAGTTCACATGGATATATACGTGCATAAATGTCATATTCAGTCATAATCATGTTAGTTATACTTTATCATTCACAATTAGTGACAGTCGTGACATCCAACAGAACTGAACGAAGTGCCATCTTGTAAAGCATGCAACTACTGATATTTTACCTGATCAGTTTGTAATTTTGTTAAAATTTGTCGTTTCATTTGAATTGCTCTTGTTAACTGAAATGCCTTCTAACGCACTAGCTGAAACGCAAATCATAACTACAGTTCTCAAGTAAATTTAATATATATTCCAGTTATGTATACATATAAGGTTTATTTGGGTTAAAATTTTTAATGAGTACTTTTCTTCTTTTTTTTCTACGGGTATTAAAAACGATGGACTCACGATACCCGAAGATATAAACGTTGGGCGGATTAATATTTACAGAACTACATGCGATGTAAAAAGAGGAGGAAAACAAGTAAAATATAAACAAGCATACAGTCACTTTTATAGTATGCATTTCATGAACGTTTCGGAATTCTTTGCTGTTGATCAGTACCGACCAAACTGTATCTTCTGTATAGAAAGTGTTGTAACCATCCGCTTACAGGTATGTGTGTAATATGACGGTCAATCAAAGGACTGGTTTCACTGGAAGAAGACCAATAAGGCATCCCCATTATATGGCATCGTGATGTTTGCAGCGTGCATTGTACACTAGGCCCAGTGTATAAGAAAAACGTAACGCTCGTTCCTTCTTGGTTAGCCTTCACGTAGAAAAGTAATTACAATACAATAGCTCCATACTATCTTTTGCGCGTAAAATACAATATGAAATGCCAATTTTAGCTGATAAAAATACTAATCTTAACCCTTCAGAGACTACGGATTACGAGCATATATCGTGGTATCAACAAAGGTCGTTTCTCTTTTTTTGCTTACAAGATTTGATGGAAATCATGTTATTATAAACACGACTTCCGTGGGATTTGGAAGTAAGAATTGTTTTTTTTATTTTTTTATTTTTTTATTTTTTTTTTTTTTCACTTCTCACGTTATGTTCTGGTAGGTATGCTTCTGCACAAATAAATTATTGTACATTACATTTTTTAATGAGCGAAGCATCACATTCCTCCATGTCGGGAAGCGTGTTGACTTTCAGATATAATTTGGAACACAACTGCAGACTGAGATGAGATCACTTGGATGTACTTGTTGGAACTTGTTTTTAAACAAACAAATTTTCTTTACCCAGATTTCTGTGAAACGTTAGCTTTCTTTAGGGTGTACCAGATGAATAAGGCATATTACATATAATATGGAGGTGGTCGTTATTGCTCTTTTGTTTCTGATGGAGGTGGTGGTTATTGCTGTTGCTGATGGAGGTGGATACTAGTGGTGTTATTGTTGTTGCTTGAAATGTTTCTTGAATGTCATAACGTTTTAAATTAAAAACAAAATTAAGTTAATTTATTGGCATAAACGTCCTGAAGTGTTTGTAATTTGAAACATAGATAACACGTTCGTCTCTGGTTATAGTTGCGTATTTGTTAGTAGTACTTCTGGGTTGCACAATATTGTATCCAAGAAGTCTTAGAACTAAATTACTGATCAAATATATTTTGCATAGAAAGGACTTTTTTAAAGTTTGCCAGTGCAGCTTCTTGTATTATCGTTAAAACCCCTTTCAGTTTGGAAAGAATTTGATTTACTTGTATGAACTTTACACTGGAGTCTTTTCAACTTGTCTTTAGTAAGAAAAATAATTTACATAATTTGTCTACACGCCTGATTGCCATACTTTATCTTGATTCAGTGATTATGATCATGTTATTATACGATATAAAATAGTCGAATCACATTGTAGAAGCACTGTATGAGAAATGAATGTTCAAGAACATTTTCATAAATGTGGCATTTAAATTTCCATTTAAATTTTGTACACATCATGGTTTGTTCTGAATCGGTGAGTTTGGTTCAAAGACCTTCAGTACTCCACAATAAATACTTGATAATGTACGAATGTTACAATAAAATTATAATACTTAACTGTACGAACGTTACAATAACATTATGGATATTTATATACTTTCCGGAATAGTTTGCATCAGATATAATGCCAATTAAAAGTAAATTTTTAAACATGTCAAGGTAAACATTGTAAACCTTGGTTGATAGAAGTAAACATGTACTCATACGAGATAAAAGAAAACAAGTTAACAGGTTAAAATGGTTTAAAAGGTATATGACATACAAGATAAAGGTAGGAAAGAGACAGAAGGAACATTCTTAAAAACATGGTTACACTTTGTAATTTAAACGCTTTCTTGTTAAAAGTCAGAGATTTATTTTCCACTGATATATCGTACAGCTTAACTTAATTCACATCAAAAACGTTAGGGTGGAAGTCGATACGTTCGGAAAAAAAAACTATTAGGGTAGCTGTCGATACACTCGAAAAAATATTAGTGTGGAAGTCAATTATACTGAGAGAAAAAATAAACGAGTATCCCTCTCATTCAACAATGGTAAGGCAAGCGCTCTGTTCTTGGTTTACACTGTAGAACATAGGGTCATTTATGTCCTATACGCAAGAGGCACGATACCACCTCATCTCGATTTGGTCACTGGGGTGACACTCTAATGATTGGTTTGATGTTCCGAAGCTTGTTGGTGGAGTTTACTTAATGCATTCAATATATTGTGCTATATATTTAATATTTGAAGTCTATATGGAATCTTCCATTTAGAACCTGTGACTGCATGAATCTTTGGCTCCTTTATTAGCTGTTTCCTTACCCCTAATACAAAATAATCACACAATCGGCAGTTCAAGCTACTTTTTGTACCCCACATTTAACATGGAAATAGCGTTTCTGTAAGGCTGGATATTCTCGGATGGTGAAATTTTACAAGCGACTATGAAATGAAAAGATAAATTCTTTTTTCCTCGGTAGATTTTGCTGTAGTTTAATTTTAAAGCTGTGAGTATGGCTGTATTTTCTGCGCTAAAGATGGAGGCTTTATCTGGCAATCTGCTAGAGACGGTGCCTTTAGGTGTTGAAACAGCAACTCTTTCCTTCAGTGCAAGAAAAATGCACGCCATCCTATACATTTTAGAGCGATTTTAGATTCGTTCCTTAACTATTTAACAACATAAAATTTTCAAAAAGCTGAATACCCCAATATTTCACAAGAGATGATCGTTAGCATTTTTAAATGACCTTGACCCGGCACGAGAAATACAAGGAGGCAGGCGAGATAAAAATCACAATGACTCGTGCCCCTATTTCATGATTGGCCCTGATATTCTTTACATATTTAATTCTGAATTTCTTGTATTTCCCAAACCTCTTGGTGGATTTTGTTCATACTTGGGACTAATTATTATGAATTTAAGATAATTCATTCTGCGACATACTTGCTGTACCTTTGAACCAAATGGTCACGGTCACACATTTTGCAGTAATGTTTGTCTCCACTTGCGGGCCCTGACCTTCATGTTATTAATGTCTGTTGATGTCCGCTACTCGTGCAGCAGTAGTCAAATACAATACAAGGGAAATACCGAAACAGAGGAAGCATGGTCTTGATATGTAGATGTATAGTAATAGATGAATAGATGTACGACAGATCGGTGGTTAAAGGAATAGGAAGGTAGCTTTGCTTAGGAGGAATGGATGGACGTATGGGAAGATGTACAGATATAATGATGATAAGCAAGATGCGTAAAATCATATCCATTGAGAATCTTTCTTCACTGAGCTGTTTACAAGAATTGCACCTACTTGAAACAGGGCAATATATAACGCCGTGTTAAAATCATGGATTGATGACACAGAAAAAAATGACGACGCATAACGTTTACATACATTGTGTACGGTACCAATAAGTGACCAGAGGCGTAGCGAGGGTGTGGCAAGACACTGCACGTGCCGTGGGTGCCACTTGAAGGGGTGTGTGTGTGTGCAAAATCGGTGAGCAGAACAAAAATTTTTATCCTTTCAAAGCTTTGATAGGGGCGCAATTTTAGTACTTGCCGTGGGGCGCCATATGTCCTCGCTACGCCTCTGTAAGTGAAACGAAATTTTTTTTATTTTTTTATTTTTTATTTTTTTTAAGGGTATCTATGTAATTAACGTAAATAAAAGCCTCAGAAGTCGCTAAACTGACATTTACATCGTCTATGGCTAGCAGCTTCAATCCCATCCCATATCTGTAGGCTGAAAAGCTTTTTTATGACATTTTCCAGTCGGTTCCTGCGCTCAGTTGATTCTTTCAGCATCGATGGCGATACGGAGTCGCATGATATTGGGGATGCTGATCCTGGTTAGCGCTTTGCGGAGACCGACTGATGACTTGGTTGAAGTCAAAGACTATCTTGATGAATATGATAAAATGGCTGCAGATATTTACTACCACAGTTCTGAAGCGTCATGGAATTATTCTACAAACGTAACAGAAGAGACCGTAAAAAATATGGTAAGTATTATTATAAAAACATAACAGACGGGACCTTAAAAACATAGTAAGTATTATTTGTAGTAAGTGTTAGTATTAAAAACTTCATCATGATAAAGAATGTCAAGATGAAACTAATTTCAGTCCAAAATATTAAAAGTTGCCTTAGATTTTAGGAAAGTGGGGAAATTTGAATTATTTCCAAATAAAAGTAGTATATACTCCTAAATAATGTTAAACATTGATTTAATGATGCTTTTAAGTAAATTTAGAAATTGTTCTTTGAACATCAAAATGAGATTATTCAAATCTTATTACTGCACAATGTACTGTGCTCTTCTGTGGACAACCTTTAGTTAAAGTTTGAAAAGAAAACTAGTTATTTGTTATAATAAGTCCTATTTTCTTTTTATTAAGCATTCCAAGATGGATCAGTTCTCTGCCATGTTTGTAAACTATAAAATCAGTTTTGAAGAGTTAATGAAAATGTGCGTGTGATAACAAGAATATCTAATAGTCAGAATTGTATCTTGAGGTCTATGTGGAACTATATCTGTTTAAATTCTTGGATTATAGATAAATGGAAAAAAGAACTTTTTAAATGTCCAGCATAATTTTATACTTAACAAGGCCGGACACAGTCTGTAGTCGCTGACATGTCTGTATAATTTGTACATAAATACCCTTGATCCTTTGTTTTTACACTTTAATTTAGATGTATCGACTATGCAGTCTGAAATAAGGGAATTCTTAATCTTATTTAATGGTATTATTGGAATAGAAAAGGACAATTTTTAAAGCTGTCAATAATTTTCCGAAATGTTTCAAATTATAAACCTTGTATACGAGTCCAGTACGACACCACTCTACTGGATCTTGTCTACAATATATTGAGTTCAGAAAACTTGGTTGACAACTACATTATATTTGACTTTTTCTAGATTTGTTTCATTCCTAAAACTTAAATTTTATGTCACAAAAAATATTGCTTATTATTTACTCTTGACAAGGGAAAAAGAAAGTCATCGAGCTAAATAGCTGAGGTTAAAGCGCCTTATATGGACCACATAATGTATGTTGGGTAACCAGTTTCCTTGCCTGGTGACCGGCCCCGCCCGTTATTTTAAGTTAATGTTCAATTTCAAGAAGATTTCCCATGCGTACAGACGCAGTCGTTATTCATACGCTCCCTGCTTCAGGCAGAACATGATTTTCCGAACTATAGACAGTTATACCCGACCATAAAATACCGCCATGTGATGAGCGACCAGTCATGCACGGGTGCCAAACTGGGGAGAGAACCCTGGTAAACTATCACGATAAACGCGTGATTTATTCACCATTATGTGAGACACGAGAAACTGTTACCAGTAAAATCGTATTGATTTGTGATATTCACTGAATAATTTTAAAATATTGAGAACAATTATTTAAACAGTAATAGTTTGTTAAATAAGAATTTAAATAACTATATTGGTTTAAGAAAAAGGGTTCTTACAATCGGAGACCAGTTCCAGTCGTTGTTCATATTGGAGTCGATATCTAAAATACCGTAATTATAATTTTTGAATAGATAACCATCCTATCCAAAACTAATTTCTTTGATTTGATTTTACGGTCGATAGACTGTATTTGTCACCCATGTGTAAAAGCAGGAAACCCAATCTTATAGGTAGAACATGTACATAAACCTCTGCTTTGTTGTATTAAAACAGTCTTGGCTTGAAGCAACTAGTCTTGTAGTTTCGTGCAATTGTTCTAGTGCTTATGTCTGGTGAATAACCTCTACCTTGTGGTATTTAAACAGTCTTTGTCTTGAAGCAATAAGCCTTGTTTATTTTTGTACAATTGTTCTATTGCTAAGTTCTGGTAAATAACCTCATTTTATACAATTTTTCCAGCAGCTACTTTCTGATAAATGATCTTTTTCATTATTTAAATCTGCCTTTATTTAAAATGTTCAAGTAGTCATTCCCATTTAGATCAAATTATCTAATTTACACACCTTTGGCAATGAAAAATAAACTGTAATGTAACGTGTTCACATAAATAAATTTGATTATTGTTTTTAAATCTCAACATTTGCTATTTTAAAAAAATAAATAAAATAAAGTCATAGTTCTGTGGGATGTTTCAGAAACATTGAAAAAGATCAGTTTCCATTATACATAATGACTTAGTTTGTGTGTCCCTTTATCATAATATATTCATTTTTGCCCATAATTTCTACACAACACACATGCAATGTGTTGGGGTATTTTGGTTCTCCTTGTTGATACTGTAATACCTAACTCAACAAACCAAAATACTAGGCACTATTAAGAACTACATTCCGTTTCCAATAATAATGCTAGCAATGATAACATAAAAATATGAAACAACGTCCGAAAAACGTGATGCAGTTCACTATGTTGTAATACCTTAATGGTATTGTGAATGGAGTTTTGCATGCATAAACATTGTCCAATTAATGTGTGAAGATTATTTGATGTTAAACGTTGAGATGTGAGATGAAGTTTAACCGACGCGACTTTGGCATATTTGATCATGTCATTTTTATCTGTCACTGAAAATATCTGCCATGTGTGAATTACTTCTTCCATTCATGAACACCCATCATTGTTTAGATCGCCGTCTGCATTTCTTATAAATCTGTACTCTGTGTTTATACTGAATGTGAGTATAAAATCTTGCTCTGGTCCTCATAATGTCACGCTGTTGTCATGAGTATTAATGAATTCGTCAAGGAATTCATCTACATGAACAGTTCTACAAGCCATGGGACATCAACATTAAGTGGAAAGAAGTTCGCATGTTAGCAGTTTTTGTGCCCTATTCATTTCTAAATGTGACCATGCTGGAATTTCTCATGAATAGTTTAGGAAATTAATTATCTTACCTTCCATGATTTTGGAATATCAAAACCAGAAACATGTTAGTCCATAAATTAGTGACTTCCACCATCCGGTGAGTTTTGTTACCGAAATAGCGGAGATACAGGATAGTGATGGAATCAATGTGCCCGGCCGAAGAATCACATTTCTCTTGTCAGACTTTTGTTGAACAGTAAGTTAGAACTAATGTTACTGTTTATGATTGTAAGTTCTTGGTTATGTAGAACTTGTTATTTTACTTTTATGTGCAAAATAGTATGCACTTGATAGGGACTATTTCTAACCGTATTACGACTCACTGCATCACCGGTACGTTGTACTCTCGCTCGATTCGCATCGAAATTCACTGGTCCGTTTCGTTCAATTCTGCGTAATTATAGGTATAATACACAAATAAGATTAAAAGTAAAAACACACACCACGGACATTGAGAAGGCAACTTAATTCTGTCTAAATTTTGTGTTCAGAGAGATTTTTTTCCATGCAGTTTGAACAGTTGACTTGGTTTCCGCCATGGCTAGCCCTGAGAAGGACAAACATTGACTGGCTAACTAAGGTTATGTGATGTGAATAGGAGTCTATAAATATGAGCGCAAGATAGTGCACTGGCAGATAGCTGTCAGAGTGGCAAAGTATGAACATCTAAATAGAAAAGAATTTCGGCCACATATTCTAAATTCAATCGAAAACCATAATTTATATTTTTTTACATAACCGATATTAACATTGGCATTTTAAAATCCCAAAACTGAATCATAATAGTATGAGAAATTTTAAACAGCTTATTAGAGGATTTCTATTGAATTTAAATGCTTAATAATTATTATATAATTTCTTGATACAGCAGCTGCTATCTCCCACCACACTGCTCAAGTACACTAGTACTAAAATTATTTTTTTATTGAGGTCACGTTACTATGTCAGAATGTGTTACAGTCAATCTAATAAATTTAGCTGTTAATATACACAGGAATATAATAACAGAATTAATTTCACCATAATGTGGTGTATTATAACGTTGTCTTTTGGCATTTAGACAAACAAATCCGCTCTATATTATTAGAAATTGATAGTGTTGTGACAGACACTGTGTTTATGTAAAGTCACCATGCGAAATTGAAAGCATGTTCTATCTCGCCTTTTTTATTTATAAAAATCATTTTTAAGTCCTGAATTCTGGTCTTTTCGATATTTAACACACGGGGTGTTACAGTACCCTCTTTCCAAATCAAAAATATCAGAAATGTAAACACGTACAAAGCACACGAATTTTCACGATTACTCAACTTTTACAAAGTTAACGAATTTTCATGAGTACTCAAAACCTGCAAAGTACACGAAATTTCACCATTACTCAACGCTTGTAAAGTACACGAATTTTTATCATTACTCAGAACTTACAAAGTAGACGGGATTTTCACCATTGCTAAACATTTGCAAAAAGTACACGAATGTCACGATCACCCAAGACTTGCATTGGTCAGACTATCGAAATGAAGTCACACTACGTTAAAAAAAATTTTTTTGCAATAAATTTTAGGGAAATAGTATCATTTTTTCCCCCCGAAATTAACGGACAAAACAAATCCATGGATATCCTTTGCCTGGTTTCAGACATAAAATGATATATTATATTCTCTCATATAAAATGCCTTTGGATCTTGGGATAGCAAAAGGTCCACATTTTTGCAGTAAAACATAATGTTTTTTTTAATATAACATTTAACATTGATATTGCTCACTATTTTTGATTAAAATATCTGCTGGTTTGTTTTTTCGTTTTGTGTGTGTGTGTGTGAATAAAAAAATACCCGAATTTTAGGTAATTTGTTAAAGAATCAATATACGCCCATATTTAATTGATTTCAAAATAAATATTCATCCCCTTTCTTCCCACAAAAAAGACGACATCCGTATGTAATTGATTTCAAAAGAAATATTCATATCATTGCCCACCCCAAAATCAATAGACGTCCATAAATATTCATACCTTGCCCACCCCCAAAATCAATAGACGTCCATATTTGATTTCAAAAAAATTCATACACTTTCTCCCTACAAAAAAAGACTCGACATCCGTATGTAATTGATTTCAAACAAACTATTGATGCCATGCCCCCTCCCCCAAAAGAATAGATATCCATATTTAATTAATTTGGAATGAAATATTTATACCCTTGCTCCTCACAAAAAAGAATAGACATCCATATATAATTGATTTTCAAAACAAAAATTCATACCCTAGCCCCCCCCCGCTAAAAAAGAAGCAAGTAAACAAGCTGCACAGTAAATCCATCAAGTCCAGATCTTTTATTATTTTTTCTTATTTTCTACTGTTTTACTGCTATTCCGACTACCGCGGCTATTTACGTGAAAAAAATGATTGACCGAGAGGTTTCGAATGCAAACAATTATTCGTTTAATTCATAACTTCTGAGCAATCCTACGACCAATCCAGTTGTGTAAATAGTGAAGGTCATGCGAGCGTTTGCACTTTCATTTTTTGAAGAAATTTCCGGCGAACAAAATGTACGATTTTTCTCTAAATTACTGCGCATACATACATCAGAGACATATCTGTATCTCACAGATATAGCCGAGGTGGTCGGAATACTCGCATGAATGAACAAGGCAACATTTTGGGAAAAAAGCAAAGAACAACAAGAATATAAATTAAAACATATTAAAGACAAATCAGTGACATTTCTAAAAGGCGGCTATTTGAAACGGCTTTTTCATCGCATATTGTGGGAGTGAGGGTGATGGGTGAGAGGTAATTAGTCTGAAACTTCCACATATCACTATACAAAACATATGAGGTTATTCGCAGATTACGGGAATGGTCGAGTTTTTACAATTGTTTTGTTTGCAAGTTGTATCGATCTTTATGGGAAAGTAAATTTGCTATGATTTTTGCCAGGAAGACTCTCATTGTTGATTATCAGTCCAAAAATTGTCGGAAGTTCTACCAGACATAATGTCATTCTGAAAATGCCTGCAAACAATTCGTAATGTACTATAAGGTATTTTAATTTCATTTCTTTTCTTTCTCACATATTATATGAAATTTGAAGAGATATGTAAAATTGCTGTCATGTTTTCATCAGTATTTAGAAAAGGGAGCAGCTTCATATATAACCAGGTGACATTCAAATGACAAGAAATTACTCGCTTGTTTCCTCTTTAACGTATTTGTTTTATGAAGGATGCATTAATTAAAACATAAATGCAGGCCTTATCGCCTTCTTTTCTTTTCTGAGAACAGATCGAGTGGAGTTTGAAGAGATCAGAATTCGCCAGAAGAGAAGCAAAAAATGCATCTCGTTTCGACATGTATCAGATACAAGACCAGAACATTACCAGACTTCTCAAAAAGGTTACGGACATGGGGTTTCGGCTTTGCCTGACACGGAGAAATTAAGACAGGTACAGAAGTACAACCCTACAGAATTTTGAATTGTATGTTGTTGTTGTTGTTTTCATCGTTAATGAAAGTATCGCTAAACGTTTGCTGTACAAAATAAAAATTCTACAATAAACTTCTTTTAAATAGGGGGACTGCATCAGTTTGCCTTAAGAAAGCAGTTGCCGCACGATTATTACTTATTTTGAACCAAGGATTTTATTTGTAAAAGAGCAGATGAAAACGTTGAACTGTAATTGCAAGACGCATTGTGTCTTTGTAACTAACATATTACACAGAATGAAGAATAAACAACAAAAATAAAGACATTCACTTGCATTTTAGTACATCTTCCCTCAGTTTTTGTCTTTCAAGCTTTTGTCTTCCTAGTATTTCCTTCACTGTCTCTTCAACTTTAGCTTGAAAGAGCCCTTTGTGATGTTAGATGAATTTAGGGTAGGAGTCGAATTTGATTGACAACTTCACGAAAATCAATTTACTGAAAAGTGGACGTGTTACAGTATTGCGGTATTGCGAATTATGTGATATAACCATATTTTTCATATGTTGTGTACGACATCTGGCTTGCAGGCCAAAGTAAACTATTTCCTTTAGCGAGTTACTTGATATAACAATTTATTCTACATTTAGTGCTGCATTTATTGTTGGAACCCTAAAGGGACAACTTCCGTGACTAATTACGGGATTCGCAAAAATAAATACTTCTTTTTATTCCACGTGCAGACTGAATAGGAAGGCTGAGCAGTGCGGATCCTCTTCAGCGTATTTTTATTTTTCTTACAGATCATCGAAATACAAGCAGAAATGACTACGATCTTCAGCACAGGAAAGGCATGCTCAAATTCAAGCACGTGTTTACATTTGGGCGCAGGTAAGTAATTTCCGATCATATGTAAATGCAGATGTAAAGGACTAATAACGAATTGTGTGAAGTTTTCATATTAACTAGTATGATATTTGGACATTTATTATCAGGCCATTAAATGCTAGTTCGGAATGTTGAATAAGCCCTCTCGCATGTCCTAAGATGCGACTAACAGAGGCAGGAATGGCGGTTACTCTGTATAGCGTGCCGACTCGCAATTGAAAGCGTGCTGTCTCTATTCCTACTTTCAGATCAGCCCATGTTATCTACTGTGGCGTGTTCTTGGGGAACAGTCGTCGATATTTTAATGACCTACTTGTGTTTCTTTGCCCCTGAACAACAAAGCAAACCAAATCTATGTTTCTAGAAAAATATGTACAAATGTGTCGTGTCTGTACGTCTGTCTGTCTGTAATGTAATATATGTACAGTTTATATACTATCTGCAGTAATGTTTCTCCATGATCATCCGAAAACACCCTTACTGATTTATAATACTTGGCAATATAATATTTGTTTTATCAGTGAAAAATATAAACTTGATTTAAGCTGAAAGTATATGCAGCTTTCAACGTACGAGTATTTGTATATATGAACTGTAGTGAAATACCTGAACTCTCCAGCGTACTATATTCCTTTCCTAGTATATTAATACAGGAAAAAAATATGAACCACAGAATTACTATAATTCTTCCGTTATACCATCACATGATTAAAGATTAGATGTCTGTATGCATAGTAATAGCAAGGAAGACAGAAAAAAAAACGTATGCATTTTGTCATATTAATGAGATAGAAATAGAAAATTTTGCTTGAATATAATCATGTGATACATTGAAAAAATGGTACATTTAAAGGTACATCTGGCATACGCTGTAAGCTGAATAGTGCGGATCCTCTTAAGCGTCTTGATATTTGCAATAATGTGTTGACCTTGTCAATAATTGAAACACAAATTCACTACGAAAATTGGCCAAATTATATGAAAGATTAAAAATTCAAATCAATAGATTATGCAGTGTCTCTTTGACAGATGTGTTCTGATTGATTTGTCTTGACTATGCCGAGTAAGGCTGTACCGTTACAAGCATCCCAGTAATCCCTATATTGTATATAACTTCCTATAAAATTCTTCTATTATTTTAAGTCTGTGTATTTGCTCTATCAGTTAGCCAGAATTCCTCTAAAGTTTCTACATATTACGTCTATATTTTTTCAACATGAGTTTGCCCGAATTCCTATAAAATGACGGTATTATTTTAGGTATAGTTTGTCACTATAAATTTGCCATAATTCCTATTAAAAGCCCATACTTCTGTGATAAAAGTACACGCGAATCTTTATAATAAATCTTGTTTGTACAGAAACAAATTACTAAATGGACAATGATTTCTCCAGATAGTTGTATTCAGGACCATTGAGAAGTGCCACTAATAAATTATACACGTTTAAATTGGTTTTTTTTATCAATGCATTATGTCATTATATGGCTTGCAGGCAGTCGTTATATGGCTTGCAGTCTTGTAATAATTCATTTGTAATGCTATTTACATTTTTTCAAGATTATATATATATATATATATATATATATATATATATATGTATATGTATATGTATATGTATATGTATATGTATATGTATATATATGTATATGTATATATATATGTATATATATATGTATATATATATGTATATATATATGTATATATATATATAT
>JAECUM010011694.1:0-110524 GCA_016617855.1 Megalonaias nervosa | reverse complement strand
AAACAAGCTACAGCTTAGTGCCTCACAGTCTGAAGGGGCCTCTCAAAATTTGAGAATTTGTTTTAAATTTGTTACAGTGTTATTATTATTTATATTTAAGTAATAATTTAACACCTGATTTTTTTGCGTAATATATTTACTATTATTATCTATGCTATATTTTATATAAATTACATAATTTGCATTGTAATAATTAGCAAAAAATTGCCAACTTCAGTTGTTAAGTAGCCTTATTTTCTGTTGCCACTTACCAAATAGGGCACCTACTGCTTCCCATAGCTTAGGTCCTCACCATGTCTAATTCCGGCCCTGGCCGTATCTTATTTAATATTTCTCTTAATTGAGGACTGAATGATGATTTTTTAATTCAGTGAAGTATGAGCCCAAAAAAAAAAATGATAATGCAAGCGGATCAAACAAAGTTTGCACATCGTTTACGCTTCATACTTCGCTGAAATTAAAAAAAAATAATTCTAATAATTAAATTTAGGATCATAAATAGTTAAATAAACTCATAGTTTAACAAAATTCTTGTATTTAATCGTATTTTGAATTTCATTCATAAGGAGCAATAATACAGAACAGTGAAGACGAGGCCACAATCCATACTTGCACGATAGAAACATCGTCCACAAAGACTGTTTTTGGCTTTCAGGCAAAACATGATTTTGTTCTTCAATTTCATCAATGTTTAGGACTATTCAAATCAAAATGCCATTTCTCACTGTCCTGTCATGTCTTAATATCAAGATATGTAAGCAGACGATGTTTATTTAGTCATTTAAAGTGTATTTCATTTGAAGCATCAGTAAATATATCTCATTTATTTGGACATCCTCAAGTATTTAGTTCATGATTAAAATCTTACGTAATAAGCCTTGACAGGCTTACCTCATATGAGAAGCGTTTGCATAGCTCACTTGGGAAAATAGCTGTGCTCCTAACTGGAAGGTTGTCGCTTCGAACCCACCTGTGGCCACAAAATGCTTTTATCTTGTCTTCTCCTTTTATTTTGTTTTATTTTATTCAGCAAAACAAATTTCAGATTTCCATAATGTAACGGTATACAGATTTCATATCATAAATTAATACATGCACACATGATGAATTTCTTCACATCAAAAAGACATGTAAGTAAACGATGTTTATTTATTCATTTAAAGTGTATTTTACTTGCAGCCTTAGCAAAGATATCACATTTATTTGAAAAAGGTCCAATATTTAGTTCATAGCTAAAATCTTACGTACGAAGTCTGTGTTTAAGTGGTCCTCAATTTTAAATATAGTCGTCATTGAGTATTATGTACAGACAAGTAGTGCAGACGGGCAAGGCTTAAAAAAAATTGGGTGCATACAGGTATGAACCCAAATATTCAAAAGGGCCTGGCCAATCAGATTGTTGTAAATCGTAATGACAAAAGAAAAAATTAATTATTGCAATTTAATCTCTTCTTTTTCTAAGATTATATATTTTGAAATTGTTATAATTCGGGAACTATTGTCTATGGTATTTCTATTTTATCCATTGTTTCTTTGTTTTCATCTCTTCTTGTTTTGATGTTACCTTTGATTTGTTCTCTTCGTGCTGTTATATGTTATTTTTTAATGTATTTCCTTTGGCATAGTCTGCAGTAATTACTACTAAACTCAGATGTATAGTTCACTTTGTTGTCATTTAGAATATATGTGGGTAGCCACTAATTTCAAATTACTTGTCACTGCTAATGCGTAAGACACACATATGACTTCCAGTTCTCTTCTTTCTGCTTCTTCAATATAGATTATTATTGAGTTACCTCCCAAAATTTCCCTTAAAATAAACGCAACGTGACCAAGATAATAAGCAAAATAAATTTAAAGTTAAAAGCATCAAATTATTACAAGATGCTACCAATCTACGTTAAAGAAATGATACAAGTTGGACTTCTTCCGGTCTACCACATATAAACAACACAAAAACCAAAAATTTGATAGTCGTTGGTGGATTTGTTTTAGGTATACTTGTTCACTGAGTCAAACAGTGAAGTTCTGTTCCATTTGTAAAACAAACTTTTAACTAAACCGGTACAAATAATCCGTAAGAAACAATGAAAAGAAGTAAATAAATGTTTCCCTCACATTGGGAATGTAGCTGAAAACTTGAATTGGCCAAGAGAGCATTGGAAGACCCAATCAGAAGATCCCTAAGACTTGACTGCAACCTATTCCTGCATTTGATGAACCATTTAGCAGAATAATGGTAGACGGTGTCGGTCCCTTACCTAATGTCAATGCTATCTCTGACCTAATGTCAATGCTATCTCTGAATTCCTAGTTCATATTAGCAATAAGCAACTAACGTCTATTTTATTGCATGGTTGGGCATGGCTAAATGTTATCGGAAATTTCTCCATAATTGCCGATCATCTGAGACATTTTAATTGGTCTGACAAGTTTCAGGAACCTTTAGACAAATTAAAGGCCATACATAAAGGTGTACCAGTTCTTTCAGCTCCAAATTTAGTCAACTATTTAAAATGTCTGTTGATGCAAGTGACGACGAGTTGATAGAGTTTTGAATTACCAGCTCCTACATCACTTGCACAAACAAACATTTTAAATAATAAGTGGGGGTTCTTTTTTTAAAAAAATTAAGCAAGTAACAAAGAAACTATTCCACGATCGAGAAGAAATGCTGTGGTTTTGTTATTGGCTTTGCAACATTTCGAAGTTCAGGTCGTTCTCCGATTATTATATTCAGTGATCACAACCCCTTACTTCATTAATAAACTCAAAAACAAAACCCAGAGTTTGTTTTGATACAATTTGATGCTGCAAGAACACAATATTGTAATTAATCAGATCAAAGGAAGATAATGTGATTGCAGATGCACTGTCTCGAGTATAATATTTCTATATTAATTTATTTTGTGCATATTTTGTGTAATTCATAAGACATCTTCTTAATTACAATTATTATAGTATCATATCTATATTTTTACTAATATATAAAGCAAAGCCTTATTTTGTAAATCTTTCTTTTTATTTATGAGGAGATGTGTTTTGTATATCTATATTGTGTGCTTCATTTTTGTCTCTGATTGAGGATTGTGGAAATAATGCCTACCTAATTGTTTTTTTCATGGTTCTTAGAAGTAAAAATAATATTTACTTGAATTTGAGCTCAAGACCTTGCCGATCAAATGACATTTGTATATAAAGAGATTTGATAAACCATTATTCATTCCTGTTTCATATCAGTCTTTGAAAATCTATAATCACGGTTTGTAGTTCTGTTCAGATATAATTTGTAAGGAAATTTTTGTTTAAATTATTCATGAGAATTACAGAATTTCCATTGGTCTTTTGTACTGAAACGCTACTTTGGGATTATTGAAGACACGTTCAAAGGTATTCTGGATTTTATCATTGACCTACATCAAGACATGCAAGACTTGTGTAATTCATTCGGAACATTCTATACTTGTGGACGTATAATAGGACATTTCGGAATATCTGGAATTCAATTCACAATACTGGAAATGTATTTGGAATTTTCTAGGAAAATAAATTATTCGTTGAATTGTACTCAAATTGTTGGTTTCACTTCCATTCTGTTACATAGTTTAAGACCAAAGAGGGGACGCTCGTCAGCCTGCAAGGAAGCGCCGAAATAGTTGTTGCGTTGAATGGAAACAATCAGGCTTATCCTCTGGTCAACTACCATAATCTTCTCCACCAACATGGGATACAACCAACGGTAAACACGTTGCCTCCAGGAGCCGCCTCTTGCAATATGCAGTAGGATGCGTCGGGTCTATTCTACATCCCAAGCTCGAAGGGGTTGGAGTGGGTGGATTGAATAGCAAACAAACGTCCTTATGTTTATATCAGCTCTCTTATCAGTGATTATAAGCTTAACATCAGTTATATTTTCAGTTGTATTTAAAAATGCATTTTACTACTGCTGGTGCTATATATGGTCACAGGTCCGGGAAATGAAGAGATTGCCAATAAAACATTCGGATCATTTAGTATTTCCAAACCTGTCTCCAAGAGGTTATCTAAAGGTAATTCTCAACATTCTGCCTGAAAGAGATACTTGTACTTGTCTCCAATTACGGAATCCAATGCCTATGTTATTATTGTTGTATAGCTTTGTGGCGATTTGTGTGTTCTGGCCACTTAAATGCATGCCAAGGAAATATATTCTTCGTGTGATATCAGATGAAAGAACTGGTTATTCAGACAACAAGCAACAAATAATAATAATAATAATAATAATAATAATAATAATAATAGCAATAATAATAATAACGTTCAGAAAATATCAAACTTCTTTATTCTAATCAAGACTTGAAAATGAGTGGCGGTGGTAGATACATGTGCATTCATTATCATCAGTTGTTTCTTGTACTTTTGATCAGATTGCAAATGAATAAATGGTTATTGTGAGAGAATTGTGCAAGAAAGTATTTAACGGGGATTAAATGGGTGTTGAGATTGGTCAGCGGTCCATAGCAACGCCTGTTATCAACGTGAGTTACGAGAGGGCGGAGGTTAGTGTGAAGGGGGCATTTATTCACAAAACGTATATTTAGGATGGATGGTGGAGACGGCAGGTTGGCATCTAGCATAAAATTGATCTCTGTAGGAAAGCATGGACGTCACTAAAGAACGTTATCCCGAGCGCATCGATAAGGGCACCACTAAAACCTATTGCCCATGGTGGCACGATCCCTCTCGTTTCCAGTGTCTGTTATACGATAGATGACTGACGCCTAGAGGTCCATGGTGATTCAAATTTTCAAATAGGATACGCAATATAAATAGAAACATTTTTGTTTCTGAATTTGGTTGAAGCTTTTCATATTTATTTTAAATCAAGGTATATCCCATAACTCTTCTATATTTTTGTTTCTTAATCATTTTGTGTTTGCCTGCTTGCCCTAATATTATTGTCAATCCAATGAAATGTTTTACATTAACGAAAACTACTCTGAAGTCATTGAAAAGATCTGCATAATAGCTACCAATGCGATCTTCCCTTATCGCTCTGTACTATCCGTCATACAATGTACTCTCATCGAACTGTTGCTGAATGTTGTTTTTTTTTTCTTTCGTAGAGATCTCGTTTAAGAATTGTGCAGTTACAAGAGAATGTAGAACCCATTACCAACATATAATGCAGCTGATGTTCAATGAGACCATCATTTACTCCAAACAAACCTTAGTATGTAATAGTGAACATTGCTGAGAAAGCATCATCGAATTTTTTTAAGGCACTTTGGAACTGAAACAATAATTATTAGCCATTATGAAACCTGGATCACATAAACATATGCACATCGGTTTATATAAAACTTTCTTTTAAAGAGGATGCTTACTCCATCTTTAATATCTATCATTTGGTCAGAATATAATGTTGACGCAAAGCACACCCATATGGCTATCAATGACCTATGTTTGATACATCTAGCTATAACGGTGCAAGAGGAGTTCAAGGACATGTATGACTTATATCAGTATATCCGTAGGAACCAGCGAAGATGTAAAAGGCCGGCCTGTTTGGCAAAAGTATCTACGCTTCCATGAAATGGCACTGATAATGAGATGTTTTAGATATTTCAACCGATCTATGAATTACAAAAATTAGATTGTTTTGTAATGAAAAAAAAGAAAAGATTTCAACCATTTTTTATCTTGTATTACAGAGCCTTCTTACAACAGATTAAAATTTTCCGCACATTGCTTCTTTCCTTCTTTTCAGTAACTGACTCTTTAAAAGTGCTTTTGAACCTCACGATGTACTTAAAAACACACTTTTCAAGTACGAAATTAGTCTATAATTTGCTATACATTTCCAGTTTTCCAGTTTTCCTTCTTATCTACTATAATAAAAAACTTTTTGAGCACCATAATTCAGATTCAGACAGTGTATTTTCTCTTGTACAAAATGTAAATCGAACCATAAATTATACAGCATCAGTGCCACATGCTTTTGATTTCCGCACTATTGAAATCCTCGTGAATATTGTTAGTATCGTATGTATATTTGACGCAGTTGCAGCAGGAATACATATTTTTGGGATAGAAGCATAAATGTCATCAACGTTTGCTTGCTGACAAGCGTAAGTACTGAATAAGTGTGCTTCCTCTTCGAAAGATAATAAAACATGTATGTTGTCACCTAAAGGCGAACACTCGCCTGGTTTTGCATGCTATGTAAATTCCTTAGAGTGTTTCATTCATACCTGAGGACTGAGAAATTCCAATTTGGAAATGTTTTGGGGTGTTTTAAAAAACAATCACATGTATGGTCCAACAGAACATTTCTTATTTACATCGTTTCGTTTTACTTTGAACCGAGCCCAGTGATTTGGACAATTTGTCCTCTTAGCAAGCCTTTTGGACAGGGGTCTTTTTAAATATATTTCTAATTTTGTTGTTTATCTATAATGAATGGTTGAACAGGGACAATTTATTATGGAGTTGGGTTTGATGCTGCTGATTTTATGTTATTAGTTATTAACTGGACATGCAGTTCAATGTTCCTTTTCAGGCAAGGTTTAGTCTCTAGGCCTAAAATGTCTTCATATTCGGGAGTGGGTGAATTGGGGTATATTAAATTGCCTTATATAAACGCTTTAAAAGTGTGCTACATTAATAACGGAGAGGAACATTAACAAATCCTCACTCTACTCCCTGAATAAGAACACTTTCATTGGAAGAAGACTTCTCAGAAAAGGGCAAAGTACCTGATAATAAACGATGCTGAGATTCCCCTGTGTCTTTTAAAATTCTAATAGAGATAGGATTGGCAGAATCACTAATAAGTGATAGAGAACCTTTCCAGATGAATGGTTCATAATTCTCCGTAATAATGACTGAATGGGGTTTTGTTTGACCCAACAAATGTATTGATTTCAATACCTGACCGTGACAGCCTCTTAGAAATAAGACAACTGAGATCAGCTCTTTACTGATTCCCTTGCTTATTTTTCAATCTGAAGCAATCAGAAATAGCGTGCCCTTTCTTCTTCCAATCGGTGAACGTAGAAAGATATAAGGAATTCCGATCAGTCTTATCAGAAACATGATTCCCCAAAGCTGTGCCCGAGATTTGAAAGTAGGAGACTGAAATGGCTTTTTACTAATAAGCTGCTGAGTGGAAGACTTAGCGACAAAACAACTTTGCGAGTCAAGGAATAATCGTCAGCTGTACGAGCAAAATATTTTAAAGTTTCGACTTTTTGCTCATCAAGATAGGTCTTAACGTCACAGTGGACGCAGTTCTTGCACTCTTCAATTAATGAGTTTTCTGAGGTTATCATAGTCTTGACCAATCTTCTCGGCTGAGCACCACCTATCAAACAAGTATTCATTTTCTCTTCGAAATTCGACATGAGTGTCTCCAGGTTCTTTTATACAGTTCGTAAACCTTTGTCGATATGCCTCAGGTACCACCTTATAGCCCTTCACTATACATTCCTTACCAAGTCCATATTCAGAACTTTGTTTTACTGACAGTGAAGTATAGACTTCTCGAACTTTGTCAGTAGGAACACTTTTTAATAATAGAGTCCAATGCTCTCTTGCTCATTTCCCATTTTTAGCAATTTCTTCAAAATGAGGAAAATATTTATCCACTTCTTTTTCTTTAAAAGCGGATACTAAATCAATATTTCTGGTAACATCAGAAACGGAACTAGTGTGTAAATGTGGGAGTGTTTTCCACTTGCCAGTTCTAATTCTTGTAATCTAAATTTAAATTTCCTTTCTTGCTTTTCTCTTTCTATCTGCATCTATATTTCCAATTTGGCAAATGTATGATTGTTATTCATTGCTTGACCTAGACATGCATATTTCTGGGATGGTCAAGTCACTTGGATCACCCTCTGAACCTGCTACCATGTCGTTTGCCACCTAAGGGTTCGCTGTAAAGAGTGTCCTTGCACAAATTAACATTGATCAGTACAGATCCTGTTGGCCGTAAAATAGTATATGAAACATCATCAGATTACAGACGCAGCATGTTTTAAATCCGAGGAAATACTATCAGTATGAATCACCTGAGCAATGCCATCTCCTTTCGGTGCTTTATGAATCGCTCAACTAAAGAAATATATTTATTGTATAATGAACCAAGAAAATATAAATGTGATTATCGCTGCGATTAAGAAATTATAAAAGGATGGGTTTTCAATCATGGATCAACTAGATCCCGAAAAAATCATCGACGATTTTGAAATGCTACAAGAGCGACGGTAGGAGGGTAGATATACATTAGCGGCAGAATATCGATTTACCAAATTATGTCTATGTCTATAAATACGTTGACGCAGTCACATTTGACTATTAAGCAACGGGTGGTGCGTGGTCAAAGATAAAGAAAAGACGGAAGTGATAGGACAGTCAGAAGAGTAATGATAGGAAAGGCAGAAATAAGTAAAAGAGTGTCAGTGTACGTTTTCGTTCCTTCATACTCAGACCAATCCGGCTACCGTAGCGGCGATGAGATATGAAACCTTAACCGGCATAGTCCTGAGAATCACTAGGTCTTACATGTAGCGGACTAGTTCATTAGAGTGTGATTTTGGAAAACTCCTGCTTGTGAGATACCAAGTCAGGAGCTTCTGCAATTATTGCTGGTAATTTGTTCCAAGTCCCTATTGTACATGGGAAGAAGCTAAACTTGAAACAATTTGTCGATGCTGACTTTAATTGGAACTTTTTCCTGTGGTTTGCCCTAGTTTGTCTATATGCCAGGGTCAGGTATTTGTCCGCTGGTATGTCCACTAGGTTGTTCGCAATCTTGTACAACATGGTCAGCTGGGCCTTGGTTCGCCTGGATTCGAGTGATTCCCACTGGAGATGGTTCAACATTGCACTGACACTGCTAGTGTTACGATATTTATTTGTGGTGAATCTAGCAGCTCTCCTCTGAACCATCTCTATCTTATTTATTAGATCTTTATTATGTGGGTTCCACACAGTCGAGCAATACTCAAGACCTGGTCGAACCAGAGTGAAATATGCTGCGCTTTTTACTTCTTCATTGTTGATTTGGAGGTTGCGGCGCAGGAAACCAAGGTTACAGTTCCTTTTTTCACTATCTTGTCTATGTGCCTTTTCCAAGAGAGGTCTCTGGACAATTCAACCCCGAGATATTTTGTCGCCTGCTCATTTGCTAACTTGTGCCCCTTGAGAGTATATTCGTACAAGATTGGTGATTTCTTCCTGTAAACTCTCAGGATGCTGCATTTTTCTGGGTGGAACATCATACCCCAAGTCCTTTCCCAGAAGGCCAGTTGGTTCAGTTCTTCGTGAAGGATCTCACAGTCCTTGGAGGCATTTATTTCCCGGTAGACTATACAGCCATCTGCAAACAGTCTCGTATTGGATCTGACGCTCGCAGGTAGATTATTAATGAACACCAGGAAGAGGACGGGACCCAGGCAATGGCAAAGTTCCTTGCACGGGTCAATGATGACACAATAATTGCAGTGAAGGATCCCAAACACTGTCCCTTCACGTCCACGGTTTACCGAAAAAAATATAGACTGCCTAGGCCGCTCAAAATAAATAAATAACATTAGGCAATTTTTTGTTTATTCGGAGTTCTCTTTTTTCTGTATTTGGTCCATTTATGACCGTTGGTCGCTCAAGGTCTATCTCTGACAGACAAACTTATAATTAATTCTCCACTGATGATGCCCAGTAAATGTCCATCTTGCTCGGTCAGGCGTAATCGTATTCGTAACAACTACGGATTGTGACATCGTAAATAAACAGGATTAGTGGCCACCAACACAATCAAATATAAGGGGGGCCGCTGAAGAAATGCTATATAGAACAGATCCTTGCTGTGCTTGGAGGTGTTGGGATCCGTTGGATCCTGCGTTGGATCCCGCCTAATAACTACCATGCACAGCGTCACAGAAAAGATTTAGAGAAATCGTCGACGTAATATTAACTACACCCAGCGATATATGACGACCGCCATCATCTGGATCGTTGTTGTGCTCGATAATATTTGCTGGGGTTTTCATCGCACTCCATGCGGCCTCAATCCTTGGAAAATATTCGATGATTATATCATTGATACCCTTTTGTATTTCATAGATGCCCATCCCAGGCTGTTTGAAAGTCCGCAATTGGGCTTCGGTGATCTTATCATGCTCAAGAAATAACTGTTTATATTCTACAACATCTGCAACCTCACTAAAGCCCCATCTGATTTCTTTCTAATGAAGATTTTCCGTAAGATTCTGCATCAGATCTTACCACGTTCAGATGTTGTACTGTCTCAATGATTTTTCGTTTAAGATTATCATTCAGATATTCATGTATACATTGCTCAAATATTGCTCTCAGATCGCCTTGTCCATGTTTATGTTCCTGCGCTATCGCATGGGCAAGTACTCCTCTTTCAGAAATATACCAGATATGCATCATACTTATTAATAATTCTATCATCATTGTGCCATCATAGCGCCATGCCTGTTGTTGCCTATCACCAGACGAGATATATAATCCTTTTACCGTCTCTTGTTGAGGAGTTTTCAGATATCGCCATGCAAAGTATTCGTCATACTCTGGAAGTTTTACAAATCTATCTTCATCCGATAAATGTGTGTGTGTTTGTGATTTGGATTTTTAACGTACCTTTAACAATATTTCAGTCACATCGCTACGATGTCTGCAGTGTGGCAGTTTATACTGATGTCTAGCACTGGGGCATCATGTCGCAGACATGTAGCATGGTGTCCCACCCAGACACATTATCGTGACATCAGGCCAACCACTCTTAACACTAACCTCTAAATGTTAAGCGCCTAGCGAGGCAGCTGTTAGTACCATTTTTACAAGTCTTTGATATGACTCGACACGGGTTCGAACCCGCCACCTCCCGCAACCGAGGCGGACGCTCTAACCACCAGGCCACCGGAGCGGTCTGTCCGATAAATAACCAGATCGTTGTGGTTGGGGGGAGTGAGGTCATCATAAGTCGGCTCTACCAGAGGTCTTCCCAACAGTTCTGATCGATGACTGATATATGTCAACGGTGTAATCAGACATGGATATTACCATGGCGACACTCAACGTTGTCTCATGAACCGTGATAGTGATCTTTGATTCTTTTCCAATAATAGATTTTATTCTGCGCTAACGTTCATCATTGATTTGCTCGATTTGATATAATCCTGTTGGAATGCCGACGACGTTCTAGTCCGAAACTTGTTCCGATACCGACATCTTTATTTTTAAACTCGAATATTAGTGAATTGTTAGCGGATAATCCATCTAATGATTTTGCTCTGATGTTCGGCCAACTATGATAAATTCGTAATTGTGCCAGTGCGATCTCATGTGACCGAACATAGGGTGCACTTATCGGTGTAGGAAAACTAATAACGAATTTCAGCTGCGTTGACATCGCTGATATATCGTGGTCGTCGTCGGCGTTTCATTAGCAATAATCTGTTCCAGTCGTGTATGTTATTACTGCGGTCATTATTATTTATACTGATTCTAAATGGGGCCGTTTCGCAGAGCGCCGATGACTGATTCGTCCCCAATTACCTATACGGGGAATGATAAATATTACCGATTGCAGAATATTACCGAATTTATTGGATATTTCATCGTTGTTCAGCCCCGATCATATCATCGATGATATAGCTGCATGTGCATTTGTTGCCGTCGACAGCATTTCTGTGTATTCATGTAAGTTCTTTCTTGCACATGTTGATAGCTATTCGCGATAATATTAAGAATACCAGCAACGCCGACTCATATAGACACAACAATTCCTATTACTGGTACTATTACATAATTTGCTGATAATGTACCCATTAATGTTGTTGCTCCAGTGACTACAGTGGACACCGCATATACAACGTTGTCGATGACGACGATGCGTCTGCTATATTTTCTTTTCTTTTTTCTTTTTTTTTTTTTTTTTTTTTTTTTTGGTTTTATCATATTCTCGTCTATGATGTTTTCAGGCGATGACTTCCACGCACAAGCTTGATTATATCTGTAAGGTTGTGTGGGATTCGTACCCGAATCCAAATTCATTGCCATTATATGTATTAAGTAATCGATTGAGGTGTTTCTGCAACAAATTTAAGACACCACCAGTACATCGCCGCGTTGAATGTTTTATCTGCGGGATCCAATATGAAACTTTCCTCGGTATTTTGATTTAGAATGATTGACACGGTTCCAGAATATTCATTGGTTGAATGGATATGTCGTAAATATCCTAAAGTTTTCAGCGCTTAACACTGAGAGCCTGTACACGCCGGTGACCTCAGCGGTGTGTCTGATTATGTTATGGCGTTCTCACCATGCTTGCTGATCCACAACTTGCCGTGTATACAGCGTTGATGATGGTGGCTATATGAATTACATCCGCTGCAATCTTTTTGACGCGCTCAAAGACGTCGGGGATTCCGCCGGATATATCTGCGAGTGTTTTGTTAATCGCTGTGATTCTCGTTTTAATGTTGGTTATATCACCAAGTTTTGTGTTAATTTCAACGATCTTTATTTCGGCGACCATTAGAATTTTAAAAAAGTCACCGCCAATTCTATCAAGTTTCTGAAAATTTCTTCGAAAATTTATAAATGTCGTTACATGAGGATCATACTCAGATCTCAGAGTGGTTAATTTATTGTCAGTTGTTGTGTCATTGTTGTCCACGTATTACTTCGTTGTGGCATCAGCATCATACGCTGATTCTCTCAGAATAAAACAATTCTATTTCCGTTCATACTAAGTTATCGATCATTGTATCGCCGGTTTTACCAACCCGTTTATATATCTCGTGTCAGATAGCTGCAATGATACCCTTGAGTCTCTGATTTTTCCACCATCAGTAAATACCAAGATGTTATCGACGGTCGCACCTAAAACTCGCATGTTAATAACAATTCACTTGATATGACACGTCTTTAACCTTCAATGTTGATCCTGAAAAACAACTTCATCCTTGTTAACCCAGGTGAGACTCATAAGATTATCAAGTTCATATCCTGTCGCATACGCTGATAAATCAACGTCGCCGGGACCAGATTTACTTTTGACTCTAGCGGTATGAGATCTTCCGTATATATATCGACCATTATAAAGTGTTAACCTGTTTAATATGACCGCAAATGTATTCGTGTGCGACTTTATGCAGTGGTGCTGATGACCTTGATATAGTTGTAAAATGCAGCAAGTGCTTCTGGACCGCGTATAGGTGGATCTGTCAATGTTTAAGCTGGTAATGTTGTTTACCAGATCCGGACGGCAACAGATTTACTAGTTCCGGATTTGCCTGCAACGGATTTACCAGTAAATCCGGCGACGTATTTTAAACATTCTTTTGGTGGCGCTAATCCATACGAATCAAAATAAACAACACTACGTGGGTCAATAGCATACGCAAACCAGTGAGTATCTGGGCCAGAATTACCATCTCGATTAATGATACCAGTTTCAATGCAATTTGATTGTTCTTGTAATTGATCACGCATGAAAATTCCTCTAAATTTTTTATGCTTAACTGCCGAGAATCAGCATGTAAATCAAAACTGGACATGGGAAGCTTTCTTCCTGGAAGTTTTAGTGAAACGTTCCTGACGGTCGCAGACCCTGACCGTACCGAACCTGAAGGGATCGTTCCTGGCAGTCGTAGGCCCCGTCCCTTTGTTTTTTTTTGAGGTCTTTGGGAAGGTCCCTAGAGCCTGCTTCATTGTTTTTTAATGCCTTCCCGGTAGCGGTTCCAACGGCACCAAGCATAACTGCTTTTTCAACAGCTGGGGCTGAAACGGCAATCAATGCTGGTATAACTCCAAGAAGTGAGAATATACCACCAGTCTTTATTGTATCGTTGATCGTACTCGCGGAAAGATCAGGTTTAATTCCAGTCTTTGATTTCTTAACGTCATTAATCTGTTTCATCTAATGTTCAGTCAGATCCAACTTATTTGGGCATTGCTACGCTGTTGATTTCAGTAGTAGTGTTGTTCCACAATTCCTTTTTTGACGCCGATTGCAGATTTTCAACCTGACTAGGTATCAGAATAACATTGACGTGTTGATATGACATTTTTATACAATATCATGAATTATTCAGTTACATGTTTTCTACAAGTGCATCAACGACCCTCATTCGTCCACCAACGCCTTTGAGCTGCATTAATTTGCCTGACAATATTACATCGATTGCTCTGTAAGCACCAGGAGCAGCTGGTGGTCGCACTACAAGAGCTCGAACATGTATGTCAACGACGGATTTTCTTAACAGATCCAAGTGTTCCAGTGAGAAATAACAGATCGGACATAGTGTTGTTAAACCCCGCTGAGGTATCTGCAGACCAGAATCAGACTTCTGATCACGCCCCATAAATGTCATGAAACGATGATACGCACGTGCGACATGAATGTTCCCAAATTCCAACTAAACTTCTTCGGATGGTTCTTGATGTCCGTTTATTCTTTGAGAAGCTTCGCTAGTATCAAACACCATTGGGTTTCGATCCTGTGAATCTTCTCTGGCGTCATCCTGAAGCGCAATGAATATATGTACTGAAACTCCTTGCTGTGATGCTATATGTCACGTGAATAAACCAGCAACATTACTTTGCATACTGTCTGTGGTCATCGTCAACCGTGATAACGTTGATTTGTCGCCCCTATCCATAAAAGAGAGAGGCCGTTGTTCTTCAGTCAGTGATGATGTCTAACAACATCACCGGGGCTCCAGATTGCTTTGTTGTCAGTGGCTTTTCGAACAAGTACAACTGTGTGTTTAGCACTGAAAATAACTTTTCTAACATTTCTGCAAAGTCCAAAGATATATGACAGTGGAATTACACATGAAAATTCTTCATCACCGTTTAACATTGATCGACGGCTGCGAATCCTTGGTTAAAATTTTCATTCATCGATGCGAACTGCATCTCCAGCAGCGTTCATTGGTACGTTACCGCTCTCGGGTTGATTAGTGGTATTTTTGGCTAACATCGTTGACGGACCAGCGGACCGTGAATATTCTTCGGAATATCTTGCGAGACCCATTATCGTCGTAGCAACATCAACATTTTCTAGACATGATTCAATGTACTTTCCATCAATCGTCTATGTGGCCCTGTTAAACAACGCCTTAACACCGTTGTTAACAAACCAACTCGATCTCCAATTCTATATGCTGTATAATCTGCCTTGAGAAGTAGACCTTCGATCTCAATAAATGCCTTAGCGGTCAAAAAATGTTTACTTGTATACTGAACGTGTACTTAGATTCTTCCACGTGTGTCAAGTACACGTGCATAATAAGAATAATACTGATAATTACGCACTGATTCATCTTTGAGGACGGGCGCGTCCATGTCAAATGCGGGATCAGATATACGCTTGAGCATTTTATTATATTCTCGATTATTTAAAACCACGTCGAGCCAGACCACTTGCTGCTATCAGACTTGCGGTTATATTTTTTTTCTCTCGACAGATTATTATTTTGTCAGTGGCAAGCCAGCTAATTCTTTCAACCGTTCATTTGCAGACTGATTTATTATTTTACTGACACTTACCGGCATCACTTCGTTGCTGGGTAGTTTTACTGGCTGCGGTTTTCGTCTTATTAATCGTGCGAGTCTGTCTCTCACCGCTGAGAATGCTTTACCAGCAACATCACCCACGCGCCAAAAGCTTCGTTTCCTTTTAATGGAAAAATTTATACATCTCGTGGTATATCATTGATACAGCGTACATAATATACATATATTATATATATATATATATATATATATATATATATATATATATATATATATATATATATATATATATATATATATATATATATATATATATATATATATATATGGAATCGTCGGACGCACTAAAGTTAATCCTTCCGAACAAACCTGTAGTAGCTTACCGGAGACCAAACACCCTCAAGGACATCCTAGTCAGGGCGAAGCTAACGTCAATCATTAGTCAAGACTACCCTAGTCAATCTGGCTCCTGTGGCGATAAAAGATGCAAAACCTGTCAACATATGATAGAGACCAGGACATTTTCTAGCACAGTGACTAGAGAAAAACTAAACATGCATGGTCCAAATAAAACGTGCAAAACTGAGAATGTAATTTATCTCATCACATGTAAGATTTGGAGCCTTCAGCATGTCGGAGAAACTGAAAAGCTACACAAAAGGATCAACCTTCATAGATCTGATTGGATGACAAAGAAGCTGTACAGAAGCCCGGTCGCAGAACACTTCTCCTCCCCTGGCCACACTTTCAGTGATATAACACTTATTGCAATTGCTAACAACCCCAACTGGAGTTCCGAAACAAGGAAAGAAAAGGAATCTTACTGGATACGCCGCCTTAGAACATTGAAACCAAGCGGCTTAAACTAGAAAAAGACAGCCACTCACAAATAAAACTATCTTTTGCAGCCGACACATTTTACTTTTGAAAAATTATCTAAATTTGCTTAATATCCTACAATTACTACTATAACAATGAAATATCCGGGATGTAATTTGCGCTTACAAAAATGTACACAAAATACCAGATGTCGTTATGGCTCATCGATTTTTGGTTAATACAAATATTGTCCAGTATCCGCAACAAGTTGATATAAACTAGCTGAAACATTATACATTTCAAGGTTTAATTCCTGTAGAAACAGCCATGTAAAGCTTTGCAAACACTACGGTTTTTCTGTTTTATTTGTTTATCTTGTCTTTGTTTTGTATATGCCTTTGAAAAAGACTCATTAAGAGTCGAAAGCTCTCAGGCTAGTTAGATGCTAGTTTTGTACTGTTCGTTGTCAGTTTATTGCATTTATCTTAATCAATCCCTGATATACGTGATCCGTTGCTGGATCCAGTGCACTTGAAAGGACTGTTATTCGCCATTTGATTTGTATTATATATATATATATATATATATATATATATATATATATATATATATATATATATATATATACTGCTAATCGTGAATTTATCACACTGACCATTACAGGTCTACTTTGGGCATTGTGTATAATCATGTAATTTTGTTACCATCAATCTAATTGATCAGTCGCTGTAGTGAACATCAATAATTTCATCGATAAGTGCCCGATAAACGCTGCTGTCCATAATACCACTTGTGAATAAAGGCTGATATATCGCAGCTATTTCATTGATGATTTGGGAGGAATTATTGCCTCCTCCTCCTCCATAAATCAGAATTTCTAGTCGATCAACATCAGCGAAGACGTTATTGGGGCAAAGTTTATCTTGAATCACCGGCGATTCAGGGATGATATTACCACCTTGTTTTTTTACGACCACGATGGGTTAGTCCCTCTCAGATATATTCTTCAGGTGGCGTATTGTGATGCAAATCTGGTTGTAGTTCCAGAACGCGCTGCTTGAGCGCCCTTGATGCAGCTTCTTCTTCCTTTCTTATTTCAGATCTAGTAATTACACCTGATTTTCTCATTTTCTGCTGCTTTGTTTAAGTTTAATCTTAATTTCTTGCGGTTTTCACAATTTTCCTGTCGTGCTTTTGTATCATACTCATCTATTGCTTGGTTAAAGTTTCCAAAATCATTACTATCTTCAATAGGCTTGATTTGCTGAATATTAAAAAGCAACGCGGTATACATCTCTGACCCAATCAGAAGATTTTAGAGTGTAAACATATTCAGGTTTTACATACGCATCCAAACGCGGCAATATCAAGTATTTGATCTTTACCCCTGATAGCTGCAATACCGTCCGTAGTAAATGTATCCATTACATTAATTCTAACTTTTGGTGCTGGCGGTGGTTGAACTTCGGACTGCGATTGAGTAGGTTGCTGGGTGGTGGTTGAGCGGGTTGAAGATTACCAGCAATATCAGCAGGTAATGTCTCAAGTGCTTTTTGTATTATCTCAATTACTGTAATAATTTTTGGGGAGTGTTACGAATAAGTAATTAAATTGCTTGTGTGTTAGTTTTAAATTCTTTTTATCTTATTTTAATTACTCCTAGTCGTTGTCGAACTAGTTTAACTGTACAAGATTCCATAGTTAGCGCAGAATCACTCATTATTATTAATATAACAACGACTAATTTGACACCAACTGTTGCATTAAGCTCGCGCACATAGATTATATACTTAAATGCACTACACCACCGCCTGCTATTTTTTTTTACCCCGGGAACTTTACAGTCGGGGCTCCCGTAATATTTGATGGACGGTTCATTTTTGGAATAGACCTTTAGAAAGTCATGACGGGGGTGTCGGTCAACCCTTCCCCTATTTTTCAGATCTTCCCAAACTAAATAACTCCATTCTTTGGAGGTCGGTTCGCCACCCCCACCCTCCTGCTGCTGGATCTGAGCACAGCAATTAGTAGAAACTAGACACAGGTTTAGTCCAAAATATGGAGCAAATGAAGAAATAAAGATGGAAGAACACGAAGCTCCTCTCATTAGACGTAACCTCGGAGGAAAAATGAGAAACATACGACAGATGCACATGATACAGATAACACTACATAGAAACAAAATGAAAGATTTATTTTAATTTTAGTTATTAAAATTTGTAAAGAAGGACTGTACATACTGTGTCTCTGATTTGACAAAAGAAACAGTCAAAATTTTACCAAAAATATACTTCAAAGAAGGGAATAAAGATGAGAAGAGGAAGAAGAAGATACCGTCCAACCTTATTTTTAGAAAAATAAAAATGATTTAGACTACTATGACTGAATTTGATTATAAATTCACTCCTAACAATAACACAGTGAAAAGCATACACACTATATAGCATATAACACATAGCAAACACAGGACAATAGGAAGATCTTTTGGCAAAGATCACCAACGAGAAACGGGGGAAAGGAAACCAGTATATGGCATGTGCCTATTGAAGGAAGTACGACCTCCATTATTTCAATTATTTTTCAACAGGGGAAGGAAATTTTGGAGAACCTGTGACCAGACACCCTGACAAGTACAACCCAACAAAATGTTTGGAAAAAAAAGAGATAATATCAAATTCCAAAATCTATTTAAATAATTTGTGAACCCAAATTCTGTTTGAGTTTTTACGAAATAACAACACCTAAGATATTAGGGGATACGCGAACATCTAATATCCTTTATAAAATTTCAGCTAAATGGGGGGTGGACTCCTCAACGGTTATAAGCTAACATAGCTAGGAGAATGAGTGGTGTTCACATATAAAGTGTATCATTATATGAATTGCTCTGAATTATTTTCCATCATTTTTTAAAAATCTTTCTAGCTTCAAATGTACTAGGTCACTGTTCTCAGTCATTAAATCCTTCTTTTTTTTTTTTTTTTTTTTTTTTTCATTTCTCTTGCTATGTATGTATTTATGAATATGTATGTATATATGTAGGTAGGTAGGTAGAAAGGTAGGTAGGTAGATAGGCATGTATGTATGTGTGTGTGTTTATGTATGTATGTATATATGTATGTGTGACGGGAGCAGAACGTGTGTAGTTTCTAATTACGAATTTGATACATTCCATGCTCAAATTTTGTACATTAACTTCTTAACTTGTTTATAGCCCGTTAATAGGTGCATTTTGTGCATTACACCTCATATGAATCTCTGCACAAGTCAACTGAACTAAGTCTTGTTGTAAAACAGTAAACTAAGGTCATTCTTGTATCAGTGGATATATAGCCCTGCCCATCAACCTATACAAGACTATGATTTCTGTGCATATTCGTCAGTGTAAACTCTTCAGGAGACTGGCGCTTTTCTGTTTGGTTGAGTTATTCACTCTGTGTATAGGCACGAATCGTGTGCGTATTCCGTATGTAAATTATTATTTTATAATTTTCAAGTATAACAGCTGCCCCCTATCTTTCAATACACTCAGCTTTGTGATAATATGTATTTGATTCCTAATATATCCCGAAAATAGAATCCACTTGACAGTAGATTTAGGTATAACTTGACTGAGTTCTTTTTGACACCTACCTTACATTAGGGAACTCAAGTTTGAATGGAAATGAATCATAAGCATTACCAATATCCAATATAGAGATAAAGTAATTTTAACGCAATGGAAGAAAATTTTAAGTTCAATATCATATAAAACTTGTTTTAAAGTTTATATCCAAATGCCGTGTTCACCGGGGGCCCCGCGCGTAAATCCAGGAGGCCCCGCCAAAACGATCCAAATCGGGCCCCGCGTTTGCTAGGGCCGTTACTACCAATATCTATCTACAACAGAGGCCGTAGCGAGGTGCGAAAGGTACGATCGCTAGCAAGCTAGGCGGGGGGTGGGGTGGGGGCCAAAAGTTTGGGGTTTGCTTTAAACAGATTATAATTAAAGCAGGTTGTTTAAAAATAAATTTGATTTTTGAAAACAAACCTGCATTTTACTATGAATATTTCACAGAATTTCTTCAGTGATATAGAAATTAGATTTTGTGGGCCCATTGTCCTCATTTCGCATCGGACCCGCCGGTGCTATCTATCCATTGCGGAACACATAGACACAATAAATCTCCCGTCAACGGCCCCATACGTACCCAAATCAAATGACATTACTCAGTGGTGATTCATGCAAGGCAAAGGCGGTGAGTGGTATATTTAGATATATTTATCTCTCTGTTTTATTGATATTAGTTGCTTTGTGACACAGCGCTTTGTTCATGTAACTGTATTAATTTAGTTTGCTGTTTTGCATTTTTGGATGTTGCTTGTGGAATCTAGATATACAAGCGTATGCTCAGTTGTTTACGGTCTAGTTATATATTGCACATCAGACATGCCTATGCAGGTACATTATCTGGGACACTGCACTGGTCAGGAATTCCATTATAGTCTGGAAGATTTTGTAACCGAGAAAACTGAGACTTTAAAGGTGCAGTTTTATCGTAAAGTTCACAGGAAGTTAATGATTAATGGAAGATATTTAATTACAACGAAAAGAAGAAAAGCTTAGGTATACCATTGTATTGCAACTTTCGTTTTAAAACCAACTGCTTGTGCGTACTAACATATTAACACGTATGTCCTTAGTTACAGCCCTAAGTCAAAGACGATTTGGTTAAGCAACGTATTATCCACTTCATAATATCTTTCAAAGAGCATCTTAACACTTCAATGCTGTTGATAGTTCGTTAGCATATTTTGAATCAGTTCAGCAGAACGGTAATAATACAAATATAATTACATCAACCAATGAGTGGGAGTCCCTCAAATGTTTATGGTGGGCTATGTTAGATCGATCTATGCAGTTATTATATATTTACACAGAGGAATTCGAGTCACAGAAACGATATTCTCCTAGAAGAAGCGTTTTGACACATACATACAAAGAGTTGTTGTTGTTGTTGTTGTTGTAGGGTTCATATAGAGAGAGAGAGAGAGAGAGAGAGAGAGAGAGAGAGAGAGAGAGAGAGAGAATTTAAAATATCCTGCCCAGTAGTCCGTAGCTATTATCAGTGAATTCAGCACACTGTTTCACCCCTTGTATAACTGAATCACGTTTCCTGTGCGTTACATAGATTTCAGTTTCCATCCATTCATTTCAATTTATGGTGCATAACATCCGCTTACAGACAATGAGCAAACTCAGCAAATGAAGCAAAATCACACACACACACACACACACACACACACACACACACACACACACACGCACGCACACACACACACAAACACACACAGATATTAAGTCTCAAGTGGTAAACGATGAAGAGTGAACATGACTTTTGATGACGTATAAATTAGATATATATTGAGGTTGGGGAGCAGTATTTAGTTGGTATCAAGTAGTTAGCATACTGTGAATGCTAGGACACTGGTGTGGGGTTAAGACAAAACAGAAATGAAGAAATAAAATGTATCTCAAACACTTGTGATTTATTTTACTCCAACCCACGTATTATTTATTGAACAAGCTCAAAGATGCTAGTCGAACTGTTGCATTAATTCTTTTAGTTTGCACATTTGGAGAACTATTCAATTAATAGTGTTTATTACTAGTCCAACATATGGGATACATGACATGACAATTTTAGGTAGTGGGTGAATTGGATGATAATGTGGTTTTGTACTGACATGTCAATTTCGATCTTCCAAATTAAATCCATAGTTTATTTGCCTTTATCTTCGATTAATGTCATTTGATTCGGGTAAATGTGGAGCCCTTAACGGGAATTGTATTTGTCTTTCAGCAAGGTAAGTTCAAAATGGTTTCAGTCAAAATCTATGTTCCAGAATGTGTATCGGATCAAATACCTGCAGCTAACATTTATCATGTGTTCCACGCTTGTACAAATACAGATGGTTAATGTGAGTCAGTATAGTCCTTACTATGTTTGTGTATTGGTATTACAATTGCCATGACGACAGGAAGGCGTTATTTTCTGAAATTGTATTCGAAGCTTTTATTAGTTTATCGAGGGTTGCCTCAGGTTAATGTGTGAGATGTTCGTAATGGATATCGTTTGGTTCTGGTGAGGTGCCACGGGTTGGATCAGGAGTGTAGGCGACAGTTTAATCTAATTATTTATTTATTCAGATCGTCAACTGATGGATAGGTATTGAACACACAAATGACCTTTTCTATTTCGATCCCTGATAGCATTGTTGCATGCATCTACAAATGATAGTTTGTTGACACGTTTGTAATTGCCGAAGTGTTTTATATTTTGTCGCAGCAACGTCCATGCATATGTTAGTAGATGCGAGTATCGGAGTAGCTTCAGTTTTGAAACCATCAATAGCCCAATATGATGCTTCTTTAAATACGTTGCCCAATCATAATACCTTAGTAGAACTACTGCTACCTCGCAAATCCAGCCCTCCCAGATACTCTTTTAGCTAAAGTGAACTAAACGTTGTCTGCCGACCTATATGGCTGTCAGGCAAGAGTGATCTCCCCGTATGTATAAGACTTGGCGGCAAAGCCAAAGAACGTGTCCGTTACTACATCCGCTCGCACCAAGAAGCACGCTCTCGTCACTTGGAGATTTCGCAAAAGCCAGAATCTACGTGGAAGATATAGCATTACAAGTTGGAGGAGTTTTTCACTTATAAGGAATGTATACTCTGTCTATATCGCCAACTTTTTTTTCTGTTCCTGTCCCAAAAAAGTTATGCTTTCACAATTTACTAACACTTTGTCGTCGTCACACATTTAGGTAATTGCAGGGGAAGTCTAAGCGACTTTACGTTAAGTTGGGGCTATAATTATTTCATGTACGTGCAAGTCTTTAGCGCTTATAAAGCTCTAAAAATATATATAATGCCATTACGAATGGGCACATATTGGTGAGTTTCTATTCTAAGACATTCGTAGCGCCCAGACACCTACTTCAGTGGTTTAACTTGAATATGCGGTCTATGGGCATCCTTAGCCATGATTCAATGATTCTACCTGTACATGCCGTCACTATTTTCCATGTGACCATGATTTGGTATAGTTCTGCGCCCGCTCTGTATTCAAACAACACAAGTGCAGGCCCACAGGTTTATACTTCTCCCTACAGGTGGTATTGTCATATATTTTACCTGTACGGTTCATTGCTTTATTGGACTGTCTGTTATCAATTTCCGGGTAAACTTTTTAAAGATTTGTCTCTGTACCGACATTGCGTTCTAAAGATAGGTGCAGGGCCACAGTTTCATATGATTTGCTCTGTTTGTCTTCCAGATTAGAACTATGGGTAAAGCGCAAAAAACATACAGCTCAGGACGAAGACGTCACCAGTCTGCACGCTGACTTTTCCTCAGTGTGAGAATGTTTGGTGGAAAAGGGAGATAAGTCATCCGTTACCATCCAGCCACTACGCGCCGGACATAGACATGCTCTGAAACAACTCCGGCACCCAAGTGACCACCACAGGACTCAGCATTTTTGGCAACTTCCTCTACCTTGCCTCATCGGGGTTCGACATGATTCCTATTGCGGAACAGCGAGAGACAGAGTTAACAAACAGCCAAGTTTCCTGTCGCTAAGCAGACATACGGACGGGTTACATGGATCAAACATACCGTAACCCGTCCCAGCTGATGATCCTGACGATATCCTCCCCACACGGATGGCCTATTTCCGTTGCGACCGGCCTGTGCCATATACTAATGATCACGAAGGGCCAAAACAACAATATTGCGGGCTTAATCACTAACAGCCCGGCTTCCAGTATGCCGAACCCAACTTTTGCAGACACGTACAGGGATCAATCTAACTCACATACCGCCGCGACAATCATTCAGCACGATGCCAAGATTAGTTCTTCACGCTTCAACAGATGTCGCTTCGTAATATCTCTACACTATGCATTTAAGATGGTCTCATTTGAAGGTCGAGATTTATCAAATAGCATATTTATAGCATCAATATTTACATTTAAATCTTGACAGTTTAATTGTATGATGGTTTCTTTAATATTACATATGGGAGTAGGGGCCCCGAGTGGCCGAGTGGTCTAAAGCGCTCACCTTTCCGGATCACTGCCATCTCACCTCTGTCTGCGTAGGTTCTAGTCTCAGGCGCTGATAACGTGGGCACGTGAGAAAGTCTACCAGTAGCTTCTCGTAGGTCGGTGGTTCTTCCCGGGGTTTTCTAGGGTTCTTACTCCACCAGTTATACTGGCCGACATGTATAGCCTATCTTGTGCTGAAAAAATAGTGTTAAACCCTACAGCAACAACAAAAACATATGGAAGTGATAGAAGTACGGGATTTCTGGGATATTTCAGTGGTTTGGGATACTCAATTTCCATACTTTCTAGACTTCCAAATGTTACCGAGTCAGAGAGGATCATCGAATTTCCAGAATTCTTAAGTTGGTTATAAATTAATAGTTACCACTGTAACCAACGATTTCTTGCGCTTTTTGTGAGCCGGATATAACCGATTTTTCAATAGCAATATTGAAACTCGTATTTAACAAGCTAACCTTATACATTTGCATCGTCTTCTTCAATCTTAGTTTGGATGGCTGCTTGCACCTGGTTTCGGAGGCATCAAGACTATAAACTTGGTCTCACCCTGTCGCCATGTAATATCTGTCGGGTGTATAGACAGGATTTGTGAAAGTCTTAGATGTGCTGGCGTACAATGTAACTTCCAAGTAGATAAGACAAATGTTCAGGTCTGAGTGAAAGTTATGCCATCGTCATGCTTTGCGTATAAAGTGACAGTCAATCGTGTAGTTGTACTAGCTACTGGTAATCAACCTGCCGATTCTACTAATCCTAATTCGTTTGACTTGCGAGACATTTTAGTATGTGAAATTCTCAAGTATCTCAAGCTCACTTCAGCAATCTACCCCCACTGATAGACAGACATGTATCTCTACAAGCAGTTTTAAACGAAGGAATTTAGTTTGACCAAGCTATGATTTGGTTGTCCAGCCAGAGGGGGGGGGGAGCTGGCTTTTGCAACAACAGAATGAAAACAGATTTGTAAACTTTTGATTGTCATCAGGTGAAAAATAGAGACCAATTTCTTAAGTTGAGACAGGTTCATCGTCCGAGTCAGTAGCGGAATTATTCCTGATCCGTTTTATAATAGGTCACCAACGATTCAGTGTTGGTTTATTATGTTTTCCCATAACGGAACGCAAATATTTTATCACCAGTGCTCCCCCATCTGCAGTAGAACTAAATTAGGTAACGTAGATATACTTTCATTAATTGCTTTTAGGGCAGATTGATACACTGGAGTAATGTTGAATCCTTACTTGAGTGACTCTTGCATAGCCATCAGAGGTCATGTCCTTTGCTCAGTTTCCAAACATGATAACAATGCTTTCCCTTAGTCGAAGTGATGTCATTCAACTGACTGGGAACATATTGAGGCTTTGTCTGGATTTAACATAACTCATGAAACTTGACGTGACTAACAGACCGGGCTCTTCCGAGCACTGGTTTAGCCTGAATTGTGGCCAAAGTAGGTACTGCATCACAGTGGCAACAATCAAGAATATCCTCCGTTCAACAACCAGGACCCTTTCCTCCATCGACACGCACGCAACCACCGGCAAACAGGTTGCATCCATCAGTCGGCTTTTGCGACATGCAAGTGGACGCATGGAGTCTAATGTACATCACGAAAATGGTGCATGGATGGGTGGATTGAACAACAAGCGATCTTCCTTACGTAAGAAAAATTCTGTTTCTGGTGACAATAAGCTTAACATCGGTGATGTTTTCCACTGGACAGACAAAACTACATTTCACTGCTGATGGTGCTATATCTGGTCTAGAGTCAATGAAATAGACACGATTTTATTAAAATGATCTGAAGCATTTAATATTTCCAAACCTTTGTACACGAATTCAGCTAAAGGCGTCTCTAATAACATTTTATTCCTTCAGCCTGGGAACATCTTGTGCTCTATTATCAAAATACAAAATCCACGGTCCCTTGAAGCAGCAGGCAGGGTGAACCCTACAAATTTTTTGCTCGAATCCGTGAACAAAACATAAGGTTCCTACGAATGGCTGAAAAAAAATAATGTCAATAACTCTAAACCGAACCTTCTAACCGATATTATTTCCATACGGTTGAGAACGGATAATAAATCTTTTGGGTTAGCTCATTTTTGTTATTCCGTCGTTGACGTATTTTGTTTTTATTTTATAATGCGTTTAGTTTACTTACCGGGTCAATTAATTTTGGTTGTTTTTCACCCTGCCTGCTGCTATAAATTAAGTTGAATCCGTTTCTGTAAAATAGCTAACTGCTAACTTATCTAATCCGTTTTCATGCCATCGTTTATCATCAAAATTGATTTTAATAAAATAGCTAACCGCTAACTTATCTAATCCGATTTCATGCCATCGTTCATCATCAAAAGTGATTTTATATTCAAGTTGTTTGTAAAATTTTGTTTTTAATTTTTCTAGAATATTCCTGTATGCGACAATTTCTTTCTCCATTATATTTATTCTGTTTGAGGTTAATTCGTTTGTGTTAAAATATTTTTATCTTTTTGTGTTACTCGTCGTGTTAATTAACCAAAGATTTTATCTAAACCTATACGATATCTAGATCTCGAATCGTGTAAATTTATCGTTATAAATCCAAATGGAGTAGCTTGTGCTTGAGCAAAAAAGTTTTTGAATTTGATCGGGTCCATATCTCCTGAACACCAGTTATAATAGATATATTTCTGTGTGTACTTATCTACCCCATTAAATACAACTAAAATATTGCAGTTGTCTCTGATCACCTTCGGTATATGTACGTATCGTTGAGTGACGTATATAACGTCTGTATTTTTGTGTCTACCTTTGGAAAATATCGTAGCTTGATTTGTTTGTTTATCCATCATCACGTCGTCATATACTACTAAATTATTAATAAATCTATCTAGGTCATCTATGGACGGTGCTTCATTAATATCTGTTATAAAATCAATAATATCATTATCTTCACCTTCTTCATTAATTAATTTCGCTTTCTCATTAAAATCCTTGAGTACATCGTAGCAATGTTGATCATCTGCAGTTGGTGCTACTAAATACAGCTTGTCCCATTTCAACCATCGCATTATTAAATTTAATAATAGTTGTGTTTTACCTGATCCAGATGGACCTATTATTATCATCCTTATCGAATTTGGTAATGCTGGATGATGTTTTACTGGTTCCTGTTTTCGTGTCGCTGAAAAGTCAATTATATCCATATAGTAAATAATATGGGTCTATATTGTGTTCGATGTAGAGCATCTACACCCACTGCTGAATTAACAACGATAACAACGAAGAATAAACGACGTGCTCTGACAGGCAAATGCGTTAAATGTGGCATGAAGAAATACAAATTTTTCTCCATGACTAAGTCAGGAACAAAGACAGGTGGAGATATCGCCGCTTCATTAAGGAAATTACCAGGAACTCCATGGGCTAAATACCCCGGTGAGAAATATTTTCCTGGATATAATTATTGTGGTCCTGGAACTCGACTTGATATCCGACTTGATGATCAAGATCAACCAAGATCAGGAGAGTATCCAATAAATAAGATTGATCAAGCGTGTCATGTTCATGACGTTACGTATAAAAGTAAAGATTTACAACAACGGCATCTCGCAGATGTAAAATTAATTCATGCGTTAAATTCTATACCTAATAAATCTGTTAGAGACAAACTCGCTAGTTTTCTAGTAAAAACTGCCATGAAAGGTAAAATAATGTTAGGGGCTGGTAATTAATTATATAACTATTATAATGGAGTCTGTTTATTATAGCCCAAGAGGATATTGGAGAGGCAGATCAGCGATTACTATATTATCTGAAGCAGCAAAAGTCTTACGTTCTGTTGCTGGTTAGCACGACAGGCAATATGGCAAATTTATCTACCACCACCTAAAAAAATTCAGTACGCACATTTTGATGTCAGCGTCCCTAATGAAGTTCATCAAGCAGATATTTTATTTTTACCACATGATACCATTAAAATTAGCAGACGTCAATCACGCACGTACAAATACGCATTAACTGTCGTTGATGTTGCAAGTAGATATAAAGAAGCGGAACCATTATCAACAAAGACAGCATCTGAAGTTGCATCTGCGTTTGAGCGAATTTATCGACGTGGTGGTCTACGATGGCCACAATTATTACAAGTTGATCCTGGTAAAGAATTTCTTGGTGCAGTATTATCGTTGATGAAGAAACATAACGTTAAAATCAGACGAGGTCATACTGAAATTCATCGTGATCAGGCAATCGTTGAACGATTTAATCGAACACTTGCTGAGCGGTTATTTGGATATCAATACGCAAGGGAAATATCCACTTACTTTAAGTCTGGGGAGAGATCTCGTGAATGGGTTGCAAGGTTACCAAGTGTGATAGCTGCGTTAAATAATGAAATTACTCGTTCAACTTCCATGAAACCTTCTAATGCGATTACAAAAAAATATATACCAATACAACGACGTGAATCTTCCTCTCAACCAGTATTAGGTAATGTAACTGTAAGATATTTATATGAACCTGGCGAACTTGAAGGTGGTAAAAAAAGAGCAACTGATCCTATCTGGAGCGTGACTACACATACAATTTCTAGCGTGGTTAGATCCACGGGTAGACCTCCAGTCTACAGACTGGATTCAACTGCTCCTCAACGTGGATTTGTTCGTGAACAATTACAGGTAATTCCTAAAGACACACAATTACCACCACCTTCACTTATGTAAATTAGCACCTCTACGTCGATTGCATTCAAGACATGTCAATATGACATTATCACGTATATGACCAAGATCACTATTAATTCTGTCTACGGTAAATTGTCTTGGATTATTATTCGAATATTGCCATAACATATTACAGTTACAGCTTGCACAATGATTATTCTGTCGTTGTTTTAGTGTTAAAATAAATTCAGTATCAATATCAAAGTCACGATTATTTTTTTTTTGTCACATTGCTTATAACCAGATAGTTTTTTTCTTATTACGTCATTACTAACAGTCTGATCATTATTTTCTGTAAAATTCATAATAACCCTATGTAGTTGATATATTCTTCTGACTCGAGAAACTGCGAGATAGACTAAATTTGACCATTCGATCCGATCATCTATAATCCAGATATTTGTATCAGAAATAGTTAACCCCTGTGAAGAATGAATCGTTATAGCGTATCCTAACGTCCACGGTGATTTATTCATACTCAGCGCATTCTCAGCAACATTAATATCGACTAAAATAATATCATTCAAGACAAGATTTTGTATTCCACCACCAGGAATTTCAACTTCAATATTCTGTCGTCGAGTATCTGCTGGGCGATAACATAATGGTACAGGTAGATCTGAAAACTTTTCTTTATGTAACAGAAATAATTTCTCCTGTAGTTCATCACGAACTATCTTTCTACTTGCAACTATTAAATCAGCGGGATTCCATAAACTCAGAAAATCATTCATTGTAGTCTCTGGAATTACTTTACGCATTATCTCACATTGTATTTTATCTGGCTGTAGTCTGATTAACCTTTTAAACTCCTTCAGCGGTTCATCAATAGCTCTATGGTCATCGTTTATTTCTTCATAATAATCTACGTTATTCTTCAGCCATTCATGTGGAGACTGACCAACAAAGGGTGGTGGTTGACCATGATCACCACACATTATTACAGCAGTATTCTTTGTCAATAACCAATCAAGAAATGTTTTTAATATTTCTAACGACACCGTGTCTACCTCATCCCATATAATATATTTAGGTATATATTTCTCACCCATTCGTTCAGGAGTCCATGTGTCTCCACACCATCTGGAGAAACTATGATATGTACATGATTTTACTCCTCGTTCTTTTATTTCCCTGGCTAATTTATGTGTCGGTGTCAAAACAATTATATCTGAATTATTATTCATGAATAATTTAATCACACGCGTTGTTTTACCTGAACCACCGCATCCGTTAAGATAAACAGTTTTATGTCTAGCAACAGGATCATATACAGATGGTGCTGATGACTTTAATACTTGATTATTATTTTGTAATATATTTCCTTAATTTCAACGTCGGCAGATTCAGAATAACTAAGTATATTTTCTTGTTTTATTCTCCATGATCCCCATTCACCATTACCAAGTAGCGGTTTTAACAAATCTGTATATTTTTTATTTATGTAGAACGAATCCGTGGCGACTCTGACAGCGTAACGAGAAAATCTATTTATCATAGACAGTAGATTTATCGAAACATATGCCAACATCGATGATCTTAAATGAGTAAATTGCGGTGAGTCACCATCAAGATAACTCACAATTGTACCTAGTTTGGTTCCGTCTGATAAATAAGCATTACTCCGATTTATAAATGTGTTATTTTCCGTTGTATCAGCGATTATAAAATCGAGTTCAGCATCGTCCATAATCAATCTTGTACAGTGTCTTTTATGATCATATGCTCCTCCTTGAGTAAATTTACCAATTATCTTTCTACCGAGATCTTTTGCAAGTTTTTCATCGTGCTCGTCCCTGCATTTACGGTCATCTTCGTTGAGATCAGGAAATTCTTTCCTAGCATCATCAATATTAAATCTTTCCGGTTCTGGTAACCAAACTTGCTTTTGTAACCGATACGATATAATTGCTTCATTTACCTTCAATAATGTTAAAATTCCAACATCAAGCATATATCGCAATAGTACTATTGGAACCCAACATTTTTCTAAAAAATGTCTTCCAAACCAAGCATAAGTAATCGGATGGAGATTTTCTGCAAACTCAAATGATTCTACATGAGCAAATCCGGTTAAGTCAAAATCTGGTAAATGTCCGTTTATCGCAACTCTGGTCATCTCGTGTGATGGATGTCCAAATCTCTTAAAGTATTCAGAACATTCTCCGTATCCAAGAAAACTCCCAGGATAACAGCTACCATATCAACGGATATAACGTCATTATACTTATATTTAGTATTCCACAATCCTCCGTGTCCATATTCTACGCAGCTTTTATGGATATCTTCAAGAAATTCCGATCGTGTTGGTTTCCATAAATTTTTCTCCTGAGCAAATGAGCCGCTACAGATGGAACTGTAAAACAATTATTTAATAATTGTCTAACTTTGACATCGTCTGAAGTATATTTCAGCGCAAGATGTTCCATTTCTACATTAAGAGATTCTGTACGGTAAATATCACCATTAGGCCGTACAAACTGATCGTAATAATCATATTCTGAACTTTGAAATAACCAAACAGATACAGGGTCACTTTTACTGATATTTTTGATAAAATCAAATATATGACCATCATAAAATTTAACCGTTCTGTCTCTTGGAAATATTGTTACTGCTGAGGTCCACGCATGCGAATTATGATCAATAATATCTATCGGAGCTCCATTTTTTATGTATTTCGGTTTATATAAAACATCGCCTGTTAACGTCTTTACTGTTATTGGAAATCTTAATTTCTTTTCTAGATCAGCAACATCTTTAATAGATGCTCCGGTATCTTTAACTGATTCTGCCCACGTATTTATTTTTTTACGCCTTAAATCTGTCAGACCATTACCACGTATCGCGTTTATGAAATGTTCTGTAACTCGTTCAGCTACACAGTTTATTCTTGACTCTGACAGTCTCATCGGTTTGAGATCCCCAACGTCAGGTTTATTATTCAGCGGATATATTGCATATACAACCGCAGTAACTGGATATGCGCGTTCATAATACGGTTTGTCAACACCGGTTAGTATTCCGGGTTTAGATTTATTACTCAAAAGAACAATATTATTTCCCGACTGTATGCGGACTGGATCACGCTTGTCACGAATAATCCAAGTATCTTCTTCTGTATTTACAATAAATTTTATTAAAATAAAATATTTTCGATCATCAAGGTGATTAATAATTACTTTTCTTCGTTCGTCATTCATCATATTAGTAACATTTCCGATTCTGAATGTTGACCAAACATGAGCCGCATCACTATTACGAAATTCATTCTTTGCTTCACGGATACATTCGGTTATATCCTCATTTGTTAAAGCTATATCTTGCATCAAAGTACTAAATTTATATTCTGTTAGTCTGTCAAGATCAAATCTAGGTCTATAAGGTTCAACTTTGGATAATTCATTATCTATTATAATTAAGACAAATATTCAAATTGAATTTTAGTATATATATATAATGACTGAAACAAAGAATAAATGTGCTTGGCTCAAAATTGGATATAATTCTCCTTGTAACAAAACATGCGTGAATGAATTCTGCTGCTACCATATGCAAAGCGTTAAAAATGGGAGTCTGGGACCAAAACCGTGTGTGCAATATGGTGTTGGTGTCAGAGGAAAAACTCAGTTATGTGTGAAATGCGGCGGTAAAAAATAATGAGAATTAAAACGATATTATGACAAAAAAAATAATACATTGTCAGGTAAATCTTCTATAAAAACCGTAGAAGATTATCTGGTCGGATTTCAAAATAATGACTTAGTCAAATAATATATATATATAAATGGAGCAAAACGAATTTGTGACACATCCTATAATAAAAAATTATGAGGCGTCTCGAGATGGTGTGATCAGAAACTGCAGATTGAAAAACCCAGTCGGTAGTATTAATAATAAAGGTTATTTTAGATTTCGTGCTTGAAATAAACATTATTTATCAAATAGATTGATATTCGAATGTTTTCATGGAGTCGTTAAAAATGGACTTGTAGTTGATCACATTGATGGAGATCCCAAAAATAATCGGTTATCTAACCTGCAAGCTATTACACCGAGTCAGAATTCTGCACGTGGAAATACTGGAAAATGTAAAAAGTTTGCAAGAAGATCTATTAAATCCGTAAATAGAGAAACAGGCCAATAAATAACTTTTCCATCAATATATGCAGCTGCAAAACATTTTTGCATCAATCCTGCTTCAGTACAATTTGTCGCAAATAAAATATACAAATCTGCATATTCAATAAAATATGATCAGTCGAAAATATTTGAATATATCTAACTCTGTACTCTTAATAAATAAATATTTTTTTTATAGTGTATATAGTTCGACTCTATCAATTTTGCCAGGGGTACCTTCACCGTCGCTGCTCTCAGTGTCACTTTCAGTGTCATTGACAGAATCAAATAACATAATCTTTCTCAACTGCATTACACGATTGTCCACAATCTTCTTTTTCTCGTATTCACGAGATAGTTCGGATCTGATATTTTCGATCGAACGTGCAAGAGGCGCAAACAGTTTTACCTGTTTGTCATTTACCATTGCCAAGGATTCTAACATAGACTGATAAATTGATTTTACGAATTTATAATTGGATGGTAATGTGTATTTATTTTCAAATTTTCGTTGTTTTAATATTTCATAATCGCATAGTATTTTTTCAGGATCGAGATTATCAGAAAGATTTATTCCGTCATGTTTTAATTTTTTAATAGCGTAAATAATAGCATTAATATTTTCTTGGTTCATTATATAATAAATATTTCTTTAAAATAAAAATAATCAGTTTCTGAATAATTCTAAATCATATTATAAAAAATGTAGTCCCCATAACCCTATGTGAACCCCTAGATTGCCAAACAACATTCTAGCAGGCTCAGAAGGTCAGAGGGGACTGTTTTGAGGATGATTATGATTATATATACAGATGCTTATGATTTATATATACATATGATTATGATTATATATACATATTATGATTATATATACATATGCTTATGACTTATATATACATATGATTATATATACATATGATTATATATACATATGATTGTATGAACATGAATATATACAAATGGTGATGATTTTGACTTTTGCAGACAGTACAAACATAAACTTATCCTAATGACATATGATTGTATGAACATGAATATATACAAATGGTGATGATTTTGATTTTTGCAGACAGTACAAACATAAACTTAACAATAAACTTAAATATAGACGGAATACAACGGGGGGGGATTTATCTACGTCCAACAGATTTTATACAACTCCCCCCCCCATACAAACCCCGGGGAGTGTAAAATTACACCCACCACGTGGTTACATGGTGAGAGAGTTGTATTATTTTTCTGTTGGGTTTCGTACCCCCAATTATAAATAGCATCCGTCGCCAAATGCAAGATAATATATCTTTAGCATTTTTGGAGACTCGAACACGCGAGAGTCTGCAGAACTTCGATCTGCGTCCAAACGCCTTACCATCTCGGCCACCGCTCTCTTATCAATAATACAGTTAAATTTAAGTATATAAAACTATTTGCGCTGTCTCACATGTGATTACTCTGGACTTCTATTACTAATAGAATAAAATCAGTTATTGTAGAACTGTAGCGTGAATTCACTTCAATTTTTCAAACATAATTCATAAAATAATCGCACATTAATTTTCTGTATGAGTTATCGTTCGTTAAGGTCAAAATACATGTGTTAGAGCTAAAAATAACTCCACGTACTTGCATATAAACCGACGTGAATTTAATGTTAAGATGCATCAATATACCTCTCTGTTACAAATTGATGCTTTACTAACAACTAATTGCTTACAGAAAACAAATAAATCACTAAATAATTAACGAAAAACAAGATATATTCGTTGTCTGTAAATCGAACATAGTAGTAAGGGAAATAATCGTTTAATTTACTCTGCAGAGAGAGGGGACAGAGTTATCTCGCTTTATACGTGCAATTGCCTTAAACATATTATTATGGAAAAATCAGTAAAAAAAATAACTGTTCTATATTTGATAAAAGTATTTTATTACTCAAAACATATATTATTGTAAAAATAAATTTCAGAATCAGATTATTTTTTTTTTCCCGATGATTTACTCAGACGCTCTATGAGCGTATATATAGATTAATATTTAGTGATTCCCTTCTTAAATCCAAAATGTATCCTGTCTGGTCAGTAAGTTTGAAATTTATTCTTGACAATAATGGATTATGTATACGTAGATAAACTGGATTAATTGGCTCAGATACAATTAACCACCCGGGCGGTACTTGAGGACTAAATGCATATAATATATACCCTTGTTGAGCTTGAGTGGATTTTTCAAGATCTACTTGATAGCTGCCATCAATTACGTCACATACTAGATTGACCGCGATCGTTGATGTTATATTAACAATACCAGGTGAGATGTGGCGGCCTCCACCATGTGGATCATTATTATATTTAAGAATGGTTGGTGTAGGTATTAATTTTTTCCATGAATCACATATTCTCTTAAAATGTTCATCAATAAGATCATTAACTGATTTCTTTAGCTCTTCAGTGTTAAATCCCGGAATTACAAATGTTGGTAGCTGTTCTTCTGTAATTTTATAAAATTTAAGAAACACTGTTTTAAATAAACGTTTATAACTTACACGCTGAATAGGACCGTCTTCATTAACTATGTAAGTATTAAGAAATCTAACTGCCGGTACGTTTAATGTTTTTTCTCTGTCAACGATAGCCTTATTTACATATTCTAAGTCTGATGCAACTTGATTCAAATGTTGTATTACTTCAATTATTTGATTTTTTAAGTCATCGTTGTAGGAAGTGCTGATGCTGGAAAATAAATTTCTTAGATCATTAAGTACACGTCCATGTTCAGATTTAATTGGTTTTGATTTTGAGTTAATTTCTTCAACATTAATTGTTGCTATTCTTGTTGTACCTTTACCCTGAACGAAATCTGTAAAATGATTATAAGTTTTATAACCACGATAAGCATCCGGAAGCTCAATGAACGGATAAGTTTTTCGATATTCTGGAAGTTTTATAAATTTTTCAACATCTATGACGAAATCAGTTCGTTGTGGTTCTGGTGGTCCTTGATAAACTGGTTCAACTTCAGGCCATCCTAATACTGATCTAATCGAACTTTGATAAATATCTACAGAATAATCAGGGGAATTTATTTCAATCACCGCCGATAACGTTGGTTCGTAAACAGTAATTGCTATTTTTGATTCTTTTCCTGCAATAGATTTAATTCTGCGTTGGAACTCATCATTAATCTGTTCTATTTGATAACTGCCCGTTGGAATAGCAACTACTTGCCAATCAGGAGTTCCATCAGGCTTATTCTTATTAGCGAATACCAGCGAATTATTTGGCTGTAGTCCACCAAATGGTTTTGATCTAATATTTGGCCAGCTATAATAAACTCGCAATTGTGCTAATGCTATTTTCTTTGCTGGAATTGATGTTGGAAAGTTAACGCTAAACTCAGGATTGGTCGAACTTAATGAGATCATCGTAGTTTTTGACGGGGTTGTATTAGTGACGATCTGCTGAAGTAGCTCTCTTGAGTCAGTCATTATTATTATTGTTATTATTACTATTTAATTATCCGATTTTTTGTCGATATCACCAAAATCATTAGCGATCACCTTAAACGCGTCATCATAGGTTTTCATCATCATTGCGAACTCCTCATCAGATATTTCACCATCGTTGACACATGAAGAAATATACGAGGGTAGTTTAGAACATGCCTCTGTAACCGTGTGTAATTTAATCATATAATCGTGCAATTTAGTATTTGTACAGGTATCTATCTTTTTAGCGATAATACCGAGAACACCAGCAATAGTCGTTGATGCTGAAACAATGATGGTTACAACAGCAGGTGCTGTCATCGTCAATGTTGATAATAATAATCCTGTTCCAGCAATAACAGCAGAAACCGAGTAAACAACTACATCAATAACAACTATACGCCTTCGATATTTTTTTTTTTTTTATGTCATAATAATCAATAAAATTCTTTAGTTTAGTCAGACGTTCACATACCGGATTGTATCTGTAACGTTGAACGTCGATACGAGGCTGATGTTGGTTCATTATTATTTTATTAAGTGACTAATTGTGGTGTTTCAGCTACAAATTCCAAACACTACCAGTAAGACGTTGCGGTTATTGTTTGATCATCTGCTTCCAGTAAAAATATTTCTTCAGCATCTTTATTTAACACTATAGATACAACTCCAGAGAAAGCATCGGTTGAATGACGCCACGGAAATGTTGTAGTATAAATTTTAAACTTTGCAGAGCTAAAGATAGACAGTCTATAAACACCAGTAACCTCTGCGGTACATTTGATAGTGTTATTTTGCCGTGACCATGTTGTTAATCCTGATGCTACTGTATATACGATATTTTTAATTTGCCCGTGTGGAATTTTAATCAGATTAGTTTTTTTAACAATATTAGGTATTCCACTAACAATATCATTGAGTTTCATGTTAACGTAGGAGAGTTTTATGTCAACGGTTGGTTGTTCCCAAAAAAAATCTTTAATGGTTTTGTTTATGTTTCTACGAAAATTTAAGAACGTTTCTACATGTCTAGAAAAAGTAGCACTGAGTGTAATCATTTCGTTATTGATTGTTTTTAGAGGAATTTCCTTATCATCGACGTATTTCTTCGTCGCAGCATCAAAATCAGATTCTGGTGTTCTGAGATTATTAATACCATTATTATTCATGTTGAGAAATGCACGCATTATACCGCCGTTGACTAATACGTACTTAGATTCTTGATCGTCGACATATTTCTTTGTTGCAGCGTCCGCAACTTCGGTTGGATTTCCAAGACCTGTAATTTTATTTTGGTTCATGATAATGTTATCTGTGAATGAATCACCAGCTTTCTTAATATAATCGTTGACTGACGTACCGGAATCTTGTATTTTACCTTGATCAGTAAAAGTAACGATATTATTAACAACCGCATTAGGAACTCGTATAAGTACATCTGGCAGTTGTATATTACTAGTTTTTAATCGTCCTTCTTTATCCTGAAAAACAACTACTTCATTTTGATCAACACTTGTAATATTTAATAAATCGTCAATCTCATTTCTGAGTTGATCGAGAGTTGCGTATTTAGATAAATCAGCTTGCTGCTGAGCTTTACCACGAGAAGATCTTCCGTAAATATCTACCATTATATTTATTAATATCTGTTTAAATGTGACAACGTAGTATATTCATGCACAACTTTGTGAGGTGGTTCTGTTGATTTTGATACAGCATCAAGTACGTTAAGTACTTCTCGACCACATATTGGCGGATCAGTTAATGTTTGTGTTGGTAGCGTTGAATACCAGTTTGGAATACTTTGCATGTTACTAACATATTTTAAAAATTCTTTTGGTGGTGCTAATCCATATGAATCAAAATAAATAATTCCACGTGGATCAATTGCATATCCAACCCAGTGTGTGCCAGGTCCAGAGTTTTTATCGAGATTAATAATACCGGTTTCAATATTGTTTGGCTGTTTTGGTAATTGATCACGCATAAAAACACCTCTAAAATTTTTTATTTTTAATTTTTTAGCAGCATCGAGTAAATCAAAATTAGACATAGGCGATGTCAGTAAACTGTCCCTGGTAATCTTAGGCCTTTTTCGTACCACGAATGTGGGGTCCCTGGCAATCTTAGACCGCGACCGTATGCTGGGCCTGATAATCTTAGACGGCCCGGCTGTGGTACGTTTGGTGCTCTTAGACGTCTTCCGTGTTGTTTTGCCCGTGATCTTTTTTTTTTTTTTTGAGCTTTCTGCGTGCGTAATTCCCTGACCCGTTGCTTTCTTTAATGCCATTCCAGCAACGGTTCCAACAGCGCCTAATGTAGCTGCTTTTGCAACAGCTGGGGCTGCAGCGGCTATTAATGCTGGTATAGCAGCAAGAAGTGGAAATATACCACCCGTCTTAGTGATGTCTTTAATGGCACCCGCAGAAAGATTAAGTTTTATACCTTTATTTAATTTTTTGGCTTCATTGAAATGCCTGAGCTGACGATCGGTCAACGATAATTTATTTGAGCCGCTCATCTGTTCTTTCTTTAGCGATATTTTTATTCCACAGTTATCTTTTGATACTGATTGTAACCTTTTAATCTGACCAGGAGTCAGACTAACACTAACGTGATTATACGATATTATAATTATCATAGATGATCTAATTACGTGTTACATATTTTCAGCTGGAGCATCAACAACTCTCATTCGTCCACCAACACCTTCAAGTAACATTGATTTATCGCTAAGTATAACGGCTGTTGCTCTGTAATTGTCAATACCTTCTATTGCTGGTGGTCCTACCGCTGCTACTGGCTTCAGAACGCGAGCTCGAAAGTGTATGTCAACAACAGATTGTCTGTATAAATCCAAATGTTCTAGAGAAAAGTAATAGATCGGATATAATGTTGTAAAATCTAATTGTGATATTTGTAAACCAGTATCAATATTTTGATCACGTCCCATAAACGTCATTAATCGATGATATGCACGTGCTACATGATTTTGATCAAAATTCAATAAAATATCTTCGGATGGTTCTTGATGTCCATTTATTCTTAACGAAACCTCAGAACCACCGATTTTATCAAATATCGTCATACTACGTAGTTGATTGTTTACCCGTGCAGTATTTTGTAATGCAATAAATATATGCCGTGGTGCAGAAACACCCTGCTGGGAAGCTATCTGCCACGTGAAAAAACCATCAATATTACTCTGGATAGCATCTGTGGTCATTGTCAGCCATGACAACGCTGATTTACCACCTTGATTCATAAAAGAGAGTAGACGATCTTCTTCAGATATTGATGGAGTCATTACTGGCATCCATAATGAAAGCTTGGTTAATACTACTTTACCAGGATCACCAATGGGTCTCCATAATGCATCATCGTCCGTGGCTTTTCGTACTAGCACAACCGTATGTTTGGCTCCAAAAATAACCTTTCTGACGTTTCTACAGAATCCAAATATGTGTGAAAGTGGAATTGAACATGAAAATGTTCTTCTGTCACCTTTCAACATTGATCGACGTGTTGTAAATCCTAAATTAAATTCTGGATTAGCACCATGAACCACCGGCCACACGTCAGCGTCAGCGTTGTCGGCATTATTTCTTGGTCGTCTTATATTATATTATCTGTTATCAGGATGGTCAGAAGTATCCTTGACAAACATCATTGATGGACCAGCAGATCTTGAATAATCATCGCTGTATCTTGCAAGACCAAGTATTGTTGTAGCAACGTCAACGTCCTTCTGAATTGATTCAATATTTTTCCGTCAATTATGTACGTAGCACTGTCAAACAACGCCATGATGCCATTATTAACAAAACCAACCCTAACTTCAGCTCCATATGCTACTGGTGCTGCAGGAGCAGCGTTATTTAAAATCTCACCTTCTACCTCAATAAACGCCTCAGCGGGTAGGAAATACCTACTTGTATCCTGAACCTGTAGTTCAATTCGTCCACGCTGATCTGGAATTCGAGCGTCATAAGAATAATATTGATAATCACGCACAGACTCATCTTTAAGTACTGGTGCGTCCATGTCGAATGCGGGATCAGATATACGTTTGAACATCTTTATTATATTTGCTATCGTCTAACACGAAGACCACTTCCTGCTATCAGACTAGCGGTTATATTTCTATCTATTTCTGACATTGGTACACTAGCCAACTCTGCTAGTTTTTGATTAGCAGCTTGATTTATTTTTTTACTAATATTTGCTGGCATTACTTCAGTACTGAGTAATTTTACTGGTGGTTGAGGTTTTCGTCGTATTAATCGTGCTAGTCTATCTTTGATCGCTGAAAATGCTTTACCAGCGAGATTACCCACAGCACCAATACCTTTTTCACGAACAACATCAATAGCTTTCATTCCCAGTTGCTTTGCAATCGGTATTGCTTTTGGGGCTATCCTTCTAAATAGACCCTGAACAACATCACCTAGTCCATCTCCGTAGGTTGTTTTGTATACTGGTAATCGTGAGTTTATTACCCTGACCATGGTTGGTCCACGTTGAGTACTATGTATTATCATTTTATTATAGTAATTGTATCTAATTATATACTAATCGATATGATAATTCCACTAATCTATCGCTGATTACCAAAAATAATTTACTAATAGCATTAATAACCCTTATTCCAAATAGTTTTGCAATAGGTATTACTTTTTTCGGGGATATTCTTCTAAATAAACACTGAACAACATCACCTATTTTATATCCGCATGTCGCTTTATATACCTGTGAATCTATAGTTCTCATAGTACGTCTATATTGATTAATATACACGATCATTTTATTATAATCATTATATTTAATTACGTACTCAGTCACTGTAGTAGTCATCGGCAATTTCATTAATAAGAGACTGATAAATATCAACGTCCATGATACCGCCTGTAAATAACCGTCTGCAAATATCGGCTGCTTCATTAATTATTTCTCGAGAGTTATTTCCAGCTCGTTTTCCTCCGATGAGTATTTCTAATCGATCAACATCAGCAAGGACATTATTAGGACACGGAGTAACGAGACCACTTCCATGAGTAGTAAATCCACTTCCACTTATGTTGCTAGAAGAGGTGTCTGACGGCCAATATTCTTCTTCCTCCTCTTCCTTTTTGCTTGGTTTTTGTTGTTTTGGAGATTGTGGCAATTGCTGTGGTAGTGGTGGTAATAGTTGTGGCAATTGTTGTTGTGGTGGTGGTGATACTTGTTGTGGTAGTGGTAGTAGCAGTGGTGATCGTGGTAATTTAAATCGTGGTTTTGGAGATTGTGGTAATTGTTGTGCAATATAGTTATCTATCTTATTTTTATAGTCAATAAAATTTGGATCGTTATTTCGAGCTTGATTAACGTTATAGTATATGCGAAATATCCATTTGTGCCAAGTATCCTCATTTACGGGATCACCAGCGAATTCAGATTTTAAAAATTGTTTTCGATCACAATAACTTCTCGCAGCAATCTCAATTAATTTTAAATCTTCGGCTTTTCTAATAAAATTAATGGCGTCTTCAGTAAACTTATCAACCAAATTAACCCTAGCTCTTGCTTCTGGTTCTTTTTCTGATTCCGGTATACGATCTTTTATATCACCTATTTCAGCACGAGCTTGATCAATACCTTCAAGTATTTCTTGCATTGGTTGAACAGCCGCTATTTCAGCTGGAAGTTCTCGTAAAATCTTTTTTGTTTTTTTAGTTCTTTCTGCTATTTTTCCAGTTGCTTCAGCGGTTTTCTCTAACGTAGGAAGAAGACCTTTAGTGGTTTCTGTAATAGGTTTAAATAATTGTTTTGTATCCTCATCAAATTCAACATGAGATTCCTGACGCGATTGTAGTTGTTGCTTGACAGAATCACGGACAGGTAAATATTTTTTAATTGCCTCTAATCGCTCTCGAGCTAATTTAGCTGAATGTGGTTCTCCAATATTCATTATTGATAATATTTATAATAATTGTTTCATTTATAGCAGCAGGCAGGGTGAAAAACAACCAAAATTAATTGACCCGGTAAGTAAACTAAACGCATTATAAAATAAAAACAAAATACGTCAACGACGGAATAACAAAAATGAGCTAACCCAAAAGATTTATTATCCGTTCTCAACCGTATGGAAATAATATCGGTTAGAAGGTTCGGTTTAGAGTTATTGACATTATTTTTTTTCAGCCATTCGTAGGAACCTTATGTTTTGTTCACGGATTCGAGCAAAAAAGTTGTAGGGTTCACCCTGCCTGCTGCTCTTGAAATATTGATTGGGATTTTGTGGTCACATAATGTTTGGTTTGGCTTTGGTTTGGTGCTTTATGTCACAGCAACACAATAAGGTTATTTAGTGCCGAGGCAACTGGAATAATGTGCCTTGCCCAAGGACACACCACGGTAGCTGACCCAGGCTGATCTCATGGTAGGATTCGAACCCGCATTGTTTCGGTAGTGAGTCCGACCCGCTAAACACTCAGCCACCGCAGCTCCTGTCACTTATGTAAACAGTAATTCAGTTAAGGAAAAGTAATATTCGTATGATACCGGATAAGAGGAGCATTCATCGAAGCAGCGAATAATAATAATAATAATAATAATAATAATAATAATAATAAAGCTGATAAAATTTATAACTGCATTATACTAATCGAGCCTTCAGAATGGGTTGCGCTGATGAATACACGAGCACCGTCTTCAATATCAACATCGACATTATCATTAATTGTATTTATCGTCAAGATGCAATGTGTAATAAAATTTGTTTCTTTCACTTATTTGCTGACAATATTTGTTCCTATCTCCTTCCATTGATCAGAAGTGAATATAATCCGAAGATAGAGAAGCGATGACAAATAATAAAGTCCAAAATATATACGAACATACTCTTTTGCGAAATTATGACCTTGATAGAAACAAATGATTGGCAACTTTCGTCTGCTTCAGCAAAGATGAAACGTTGTAATACACCCGCCATAATACGGAGTGTTATCATGTGATGATGTCCGTCCGTCAGTCTGTAAGCATAATAACTTGTCCACAATTTACAATTTACAAACATTCAGGATTGCTTACACGTGGGGTAAAGAAGAGTCTTACTGATTTCAGAATCAAACACTCATTCTGAACGTCACAACGGTTGAAAGAAGAACAGTAGTTTCCGCACAAAGACTATGGTGTGTTCACCAAACAGAGTTACCAATTCCTGTGGACAGCCTCCAAATGTGGTGATGAAAAACTGTCTACTTTAGGTTCGAATGGTCAAATATTAATGTAATTTTGACGGAAGAAATAAAAACAATTGGTTTCACAACGCTAACACGAGTTCTCCGCGATCTACAGTTTCCAAACTTTGTGGATGGCTTACACTCGTGACAAGGAACAACCCTATTGATTTGGATTTCAAAATGTCAAAATCACTGTGACTGAATGAGTCTACGTTTAGTAAAATAACTCCCTATTTTGTGGATGGTTGGTACTTTGGTAAGGAAGAAATCTATGATTTGTGACTGAAAAGGTTACAGGTCAAGATCGCACAAAATAACTCACCATCCACAGCTACTAGACTTTGTGAATGGTTGCACTTTGGGTAAGGTAGAACTCTATCTGATTTGGGGTAAGAAAGCTAATGGTTAATATCACTGTGACTGAAAGACGAAAAATGGTTTCTGCACAATATCATCAGTTTTGCATTCCAGACTAGTGTTAAACTTTGTCGCTGGGTTACACTTTAGGGTATGTAAGAAGTTGTTTTCTTTGGAGTACAAGAGGTCAAAGGTGAGTGTCATTGTGACCGAGAAAGAAAAATAGTTTCTGCACAAGCAATTCAGTTATCTCAACAGACGACTATTAAAGATGTGGCGGGCGTATAATGTGCTGTTCAGGGTAGTCTTGTTGCAATTAGCGGTAGTTGTCCCGTTCAAACATTTACAGTGACATTGCTTTCATAAAACTATCGCCAAAATGCATGTGCAACAGAATTTAGATGGAATTTACTAATAGTTGCATAATAAATGAAAATAGATATTTGGTATTGCTCCGCGTAATATAGACATTGAGTTTGATTCAAGGACTTGGTTATTCTTAGATGATGTTATAAATTGCTTAATTTTGTTATTTTACTCAGCAACATAAGATGAGATTTGTCTGAGGTGTTAGCGGTAGTGATCCTTAAACAACTTTGTCACTTGCACTTTTCTACCAGATTGCAAATATACCATATTTTAACAAAGCTTAGCTTGGTGATGCAATTGTTGAGTGGTCCATATGAATATTTGCTATACGTTTGTCTATTGACAGCCGAGCGGTTAATGGCCATGCATCTTTTTGAAGTAGAATATACGGTATAGATATTAAAAGTTTTTTCTCATATGAATTCAGCTTATTTTAATTTCTTATTTTAAAATAAGATTTTTATTCCATTTCCCCCTTCTGTTTCCTTTCCTTCATTTACTCTGTTGTTTCTTTTTCTTTATTTCTTTAACTTTTTGCTTTGTTTGACAGCTTTGATTAATGTTATCCTCCATCCAATACAATGATTTTCATTAACAGAAACTATCGTGACATTTTTCAAAAGATTCCCATCTCCGAGAAGCAACTCAGTCTGTCTTCTTGATCTCACCACCTTGGCTGTCGTACAAGCATAATCTAAAGAGTGAGTATTTAATAGGATTAACTTATTCATGAATACTTTCAACTTGTTGAGGTTTAATTATTATTTTTTCTTTGATGTTTCTTTGACGGCGTATTTTGCGGTTAAAGAGGGTGCAGAAACTTTTGCCAAAATCTATTTCAAGGTCATCATTTTTACCTAAGGGAATATTTTATCTCGAAGAGGTCATTAAGGAGAGAGCACATCGTAATTAATAAAACAAACCAAGCAACACGTTTGAATTGAGGCACTCAGAATTAACGATAATGAAAATTGCTATTCAGTGCTATATGCACATACATTTGGTATTGCGTGCAATGGATAATCTGCTATTTTCTTATGAAGAGGAAACTTTTCCAAGTTTTAGCACATATGATTTGGTCTGATTATAACGAACAAATATTCACATACCCAACAATTATAACGAAATTTCGCTTTTAAAGTCTGGCGAGTCTATTCAAAGTCGGATTAAATTCAATTTTGTTAGCACTTAGCTCTGCACAAATTACCCACCATAAATCATTAGGGATAAGCAAATTGGCGCTTCAGTCGGAACAATGTTGTATTAATGGAAAACTAAACAGTCATTTGGTATAGATCCTCAATGGTAAATGATACGATTCACTTTGTGCTTTTAAACGGCATATTATGCCAGTACTGAACAATTTTGAATTATGATTGAATACCAGATATTGCCGTTGCTCCAGTTTCGCCAGCATTTTGTATTGGCGTTATGTCTAGACTTGAGACATCTTAATGGTCAGTTAGCATTTTGTATTGGCGTTATGTCTAGACTTGAGACATTTGAATGGTCAATTTTAATACAGACTTTAATTCTAGAAAACCAGACCGCTGGATTCTAAACTTAAAGGAAGTTCAGACTTTGTTAGCGAAATTCATTCGTGGTTGCCTAGGTTTTACCTTTGTTTATCGGAATCGATTAATTGTATGTATATATTTACTAACTAAAACTCTTATGAATCTTATATAGGACTTACTTTAGCTGATATCGTTACTTTTTTATATACCTTATTTGATCGTAGACATGCCTACCGTCCCGCATTTTGCGTATTAGTCCCGCAAAATGCCTAAATTTGCCTTTGCGTCCCGCAAATACGCATTTAGTGTTGAAAATCCGCAAAAGTGGGGATAAAAAGTCCGCATGACATAAAATATGCTATCACTGACCAGAACAGGATATTATCAAACCTGCGCATGCGCGATGGTTAATACAACCATTACAAACACGTGATCTGAGGCGGTTCTGATACAAAAATCTACATTCACAGATTCTTTTCCATTCTGTTTACAATTAGTTCTTTTTTATTCTGGACAAAAAATTCATGGCTTCTAAAAGCAATTGGATATCGATGACAGTGAATCAAAACTTACATCAAAAAACGCTCACAATGTTTTCGTCAAGAATACACTGAGGAGTATGAATTCATAAAGCCAGCAAAAAATGCAGACACAAATGCTTTCTGCAATATCTGTAATTGTGAATTTTCAATAAAGTCTGGAGGAATGTTCGATATACGCAGACACGTTTCAGGAAAAAGGCATTCCGACCTTGAAAAGGAAGTTAAACGTTCTAAGAAAATTGTTGGATTTTTTTCGTTATCCGCTGAATCTAGTGCGACTTCATCTTCCATGCCAAAGTCTGATGTAATTAGAGTTGAAGTTATGTTAGTAGATATTATTACTGAATTCAATCTGCCTATGAGCGCACTTGATACATTTTCAAAGGCTTTTAAAATTATGTTTAGTGACTCTGACATTGCTAAACAATTTCAGTGTGGTAAATCAAAAGGAACTGCTATTGTTAAAGAAATAGCGGCCAATACTATATTAAAATTAGCTGAAAGAATGCGGAATCGCCCATTCACTATTTCTACAGATGGAAGCAATGATCAAGGAAACTTCAAGATCTTTCCTGGACTTGAATTTTGTATATTTGTATATATTGTAAATAGGTGGGTACCGGGTTTTAGGATTCACCCAAAACCACCCAAAACCAGCCCAAAACCTGCCCAAATCCACCACAAGCATTATGTAAATCAAATGAAACATGCCCAAAACCACAAGAAAACAGTGGAAAGAGTACTATCTTGTTGAAGCAGACGATAAATTATGCCGCATTTAGTATTTACATCGGATGGAAATGACAAAAGGGAGACAAATGTTACTGGATTGATCCCCTATGCTGGTTATGAAGTCAAAGGCGGACCCAGTCAATACGTTCCAGGTATAAACGGCCTCATTGTGAAGTAAATAACGGACCATCAGTGTGTCATATATATTAACGTGGATGACAACAATAACATGTGCGTGATATTATAAATATTTTTACATATATTTGTTATTGTCTTTGCTAAGAATTTGTTGTCGCAAAGGCCTATAGCAGAATATTATATTTCTTCTTGACGTTTTAAATACAAAAAAAAAATTAAATCATGTAAAGGTACTGATTTTTTATTTCTATAATGAAGTGAAAATTACTGCTGATCCATGATTTTCTTTATACTTCATGTCACTGCATTTAAGAATATCATCGTCATTGCTTGAAATTCAATGATAATGATAAAGCAGTCTTCTGCGCATGTGAATCATTTGTGCGATCAGATGCGAGGATCTATAAATGCACACATATAAATGTTAGGCAAAAAATTGTCTTCAAAGTACAAAATTTTTTGTGCGAACCAAACTATTTGAGTACATGTTGTCACAAGCGGCGGTCCACGGAAGTTATAGATGGCGGTAAAAATCAAATTAGTGAGTAGATAAAAAGTAGTGTGTTCTACAATGAACGAGAATGGTGAGAATATTCTGTAATTGATATTATATATATATATATATATATATATATATATATATATATATATATATATATAGAGAGAGAGAGAGAGAGAGAGAGAGAGAGAGAGAGAGAGAGAGAAACTATTATTCTAGTACACCCTTTGAAAAAGCGGCGGTCCATGGAAGTAATAGAAGGCGGTAAAAATCAAATTAGTCGGTAAATAAAAGGTAGGATGTTCTAACATTAATGAGAATGATGCGATTATTTTGCAATTGATTTAAATGGTATATATAAAGTTCGCAATAGCAATTTATATCATTTCAGAATATATGCTACAACGAGTATACTTTGCTACATCAAATATATTTGTTTATTTTAATTCAATTGTGCAAAATGGGTCCAAAGCGCGCCAAGAAATATCCTTGTGGCAGTTGTAGTGCAACTTCTGCATCTGAATGTGTCTACTGTATTACGTGTTGAAATTGGTACCATAGACAGTGTCAGTCCATGAGTAAAGAAGAAATAAGACAATGGGGAAAACTGGATTTGGATTATGTGTGTCTCTCCAGTCGTTCTATGAATGAATCAAGGTTTGACTTAGGTCCGCTGTGTCTTCATTGGGAGTCAGACGAAAACACATATTACAAGTTCTTTTCGCATATTCGCGAAAAAAATGGAGATGATAAGTTTATATTTGGTACGGACGATGAAAAAAACTCTGACAAATGCTCTAAGATACAATTTTTGTAATGCAGAATTTTAATATTGCACTAAGCATATTAAAGACAACATTCGGTACTCTTTGCATAAACATGGATGTGACGATCTTGTCAAAAAATCAGTACTTCGTATACTTTTCAGTGAAGACAGTGGCAGTAGTAGAATTTTTTTTTTTTTTTTATCCTGCTGTAATGTCCTTTATAAAATAATAAATTTATTGTATTTTGTGTAGCAGTCGCTGAAATATATCTTGGGTAAACATTTTCTTTTTCATCTAATCCGAAAACATTTATTGAAATATCGTTTTATTTTTCAAACTTTGGTATCTGACTCTCTGCCACTGGAAAAGTTATTCCGTTAAAATTTAGCTCGTCTTTGTACGGCAAATATTTTTCAACTCGATCACAGTCACAACTTTGAGAATGTCTAACAGATAAAATTGCCCAACGATAACATTCGTTATCATAGTTTTTGACATTTATGCAGCATTTTTTGTTTTTAAGTTTTTGAGGGAGATCAACATAAGAACTACCGCGGAGTACGTTATATTTCATTGTGTGAAAAAAAAACTTCTTCTATCATTTCAAATTTCCAACCTGACCCTGATGTAGTAAATTCCTCCAATTTTTTTATTTATTTCCTGAAATATTTCATCAGCGACTGAGGAAATATTTGTTCCAACTAATATTTTTCGTGATTTAGCCGTTAAATATGGTTCGGCAATTTCGTTGTCGAAATATACACTATCAAAGATGAAATAAATTTGTGGAATTTAAATTTGCAAAAATGTTTTGATTATCTAATTTATAACTGTTATCATTACCAGAAAATGCAGTAGCAGTTTTTTTCTGCTTTTATAAGGCTCTTCTTAGCAATATCTCGCAATTTTAACATTATATTTATGTAATATTTTATATATTTAACTGGCTTATTAAAATTTTTCAATTAGAGATATAAAATGCTATATAAAATAATGACAGAAATTTTAAAATACATCCGACTAACTGCAGAAGAACAAACGCAGTATCATGTTCATCCAATCTATAATCATTATGCCGGGAATGCATTTGGATCTGTTATCCATATGAAATATGAAAAACCGTTTGGTATACCAACGCCAGCTGGAATCAAAATTTCAGTAAAAGGTGATAATGCGGAACGTGTTGAAATGTTCAGGAAAGATGTTATTTATACTTTGTTCTGCGGTGAATTTCCAGACGGACAACCAGTTTATCGTGTAAATAACTCGATTAAAGATGACAATATCGAAAATCTCTCTTCGCAAGATGAATTTCAACCGCATCCCCTGTTTAATTTGTATGAGGCCTCTGACAAAGGAATTATACGAAATAGAAAACAAAAATTGTATTAGGAAATTTGCATAACACTGATTATTTACGTGTAACAGTTTGTGGAACTAAAACTGATCGAGTTGGTTATTACAGTCACCGCGTCATTTATGAAACATTCAACGGCGCTATTCTAAATGATTTGGTTACTGATCATATTAACAAAATTAAAACTGATAATAGAATAGAAGTTAGAATTAAGTTTATACGTTGTGCAGTCCTTATATATAATGCTGTAAATATGCTTGCTGTAAATATGCTACTATAATTGTGTTGTGCCGTCTATAAATACATTCCTCGCTGAGGAATATTATTTTTATTTTTATTATTTATAGTAGTAGAAGGAAAATGAGTTGTTTCTATCTCAGAGACCCCCTTTCCCTAACAAATATATTTCATCATCTTATTTTGTCACCTTATTTTGAGCTAAAAAAAAGAAATATCTTTGTCAAATAAAACATCAACCATATTGTCGATGAATAATATTGGATCAGTTGTCCAACCCGCTATTCGCTCATCGTCTTCGTCAGCAAACAACCATACTGATCCGTACTTGATTGATAAATGGTAACCAACTTTTTTAATACAATCGCTTATTATGTTGGGTTGTATGCCAGTATATCTCGAAGCTGATTTAATGGAATTGAATCTTTTAAAAAATCTGTTTGTTAGATTAAATCCAACACTTTTTATTGGCGATTTATAGTAATCCATTATTTATATAATATTTTATTGTTTAATATGACAAAATAAGTCTAGAGGATCTGGATCAAAAAATTTGGTCCCGGAACCTCTTCTGAGCTAGAATCCTCATCTGAGATAGGAACATCATTTCCTTCTACTACTGTGGCCTAATATTCAGTCAAGATGACGCTGAGTTTGCAAAACGAGAAGACGATCTGGCAATGTATTTAAAAAAAATATCCCAATTTCGCACAGTACTTCAATAAGTTCATAAGTCAAAAAATTAAAATGTTTGTGTACAAACCATTAAAAACAAAACTATCACGAGTCTTTGGACCAACAACAACTCGGAATCTATCAACAATAAACTTAAGCAGGTTGCTGATAGGGAACAACACAAGATACCCGAATTAATTAACAGGTTATATAGTGTAACTCAATCTCAGTTTATAGATTTGCGTCGCGCACTATATGGCTCTGGCAGTTATAATTTATTTGGCTCTTCCTCTTTATATGTAATTGATGAAACCATTTGGCGCACAAAAACACCAGCAGAAAAGACAAGACTCTTTGCAAATTTTTTAACAAAAGCAACTAAATTCCAATACTTCGAAGTACATACATTCATCCAATGGAAAATTCCAATGCATCCGGCCGAAAATAGATGCGGGACGCAAACCTGGGCAAAGAAAGCGTTCAAAGGCGGAACGAACATCGCAAAAGAAATGGTGATAATAGCGAGCATTGACCTAGGCTGTGCAAATTGAACTAGAAATACACTTGCCTAATGTTGATGAATGGCTACGCATTTCCATTGTTCCAGTTTTTGATCTGGTTTTATATAAAAATTCTTTGCAATGTTTATAATAGTACAATTTTAGGAAGTTTTAGTTACCTACTACAAAGGTTGCAAGCATTACTTGTTTTATGTTGATTGCATTAATGCTTTGCTTTAAAGTATGCAAAATACAACTGAGTTGAACTTCATCATTTCAATGTTGATACACTTCATGTTTTAAAACTGTGCTTGATAAGACTTTGAACAATAATCTTTGTACATATTTATAATTTTTTAATTAGCGGCAAGGCATACCATATTTGATAGAAATCTGAAACCGATGATATAGAAAGTATGTGGTACTTTCAGTTGTTCGTTGTTTTGTAATGTTGTGTTAATCTCATTTGACAGTTATGGCACTGATGGCAATTATTTACTTCAGATAATTCTAAAAAGAATTTAAATAAAATGCAATGAAGAAATACAATCTATCGCTAAAGCCCGTAGCGACAACCAATTGCTAATAAGGACAAGAACATTTACAGTGTGGTGTATATATTGTTTTTATCCTCGTTGGTATGAATGTCACTTGTGGTCCATTATTTACTTCACAGTGTGGCCGTTTTTACTTACTGACTGTGTTTTTTTGTTAACCAGCACTGGCGATGAATATAGCAGCATTTGTCTCCCTTGTTTCAATGTTTACAACCTATATCCAAAATAAATGCAGCCTATTTTGCCGTCTGTTTCTACAAAATAATACTTTTTCCAAGTTTTTCTTGTGGTTTTGAGTATGCTTCGTTTAGTTTACTTCATGTTTGTAATGAATTTGGGCAGGTTTTGGGTAGTTTGGGGCAGGTTTTGGGCAAGTTTTGGGCAGGTTTTGGGTGGTTTTGGGTGAATCGTGCGGCCGACTTTTTACACGTGTTTTAGAAATCCAGTTACGAATACAAGACAATGTCAGACCCCCCACTCTAAACTTCTTTTTTTGTTTTAAATTTTATTTTCTGTCTGTCTGATTAACCTCTCAGAAGCAGAAGCTTAGTTAATGTTCCATATATATGGAAGATCGCGTGACAAGTAAGTCGTTAGCGTGCAATAAGTTATCTCCCTTGAAATTGTACAACCGAAAAAAAAAATGAAACAAGCAAGCCATTTCTGTGGATTCGAAAACAAAAGTAAAGGACCTAGTCGATATTTTTCGAAGGTAACAATCTTAATATTAACATAGGAAATCATAGATATATTATGCGATTATCTTATTTTTTTTAAGTTAGAGTTTTGAATTAATTTCGACAGTATTATCAGTGTCTAATACTGTACTGTAATGAGTTTTCGATGATCTAATTGAGTTTTAACACATTTTGCTGACATCAGTCTACGTTTCATAGAATGAAACATTAACAAGTTGATTTAATAATAATAATGATAATAATAATAATAATAATAATAATAATAATAATAATAATAAATTTTGATGGTGATAATAATAATCCTTATGACACAGGACCTTAATAGTGAAATTAGCGAATAATCACCAGTTGGAAATAAGAGTCAAGGTAAGATTTTAATCATCCAAATCATTATATCATCCACAGGGTTTGTTTGAAAAAATTGATAAATTCAATGAATGTAATAATTCGATTATAACAAGCCTCTGCAGAGTATATGATAATATATAAAATACTTTTTAGTACTAGAATGCAATATTTTGGTCCCCTTTCGAAGGAAAACCTGTCATATCATCTGCTTTTTTCTGATTGTTATAATTATTCATATTGAAAACGAGCTGACATGGGGAGCCCAAGCATTATACCAATTTTTGTTATAGTTGTAGATTACACACTGATAATCCAGGGTCATAATTTTTAAACTATTGAGATCCTAACCCTATAATGAAATACACACTGGGCATTCACTGTATAACCAAATACACACTCACTGGGCATGAAAACTATAACCAAATACACACTAACAGGGCATTCACCATATAACCAAATACACACTCACTGGGCATTCACCATATAACCAAATACACACTCACTGGGCATTCACTGTATAACCAAATACACACTCACTGGGCATTCACCATATAACCAAATACACACTCACTGGGCATTCACCATATAACCAAATACACACTCACTGGGCATTCACCATATAACCAAATACACACTCACTGGGCATTCACCATATAACCAAATACACACTCACTGGGCATTCACTGTATAACCAAATACACACTCACTGGGCATTCACCATATAACCAAATACACACTCACTGGGCATGAAAACTATAACCAAATACACACTCACTGTGCACAAAAAGACAAATTTTACATAGAACTGACATTGACTCTGGGGTCCATCCCTATCATATTGAGAACCCCACCCTAAAACCATGTATTGTGAAAACCCTCAAGACCAAACAAGTCAGAAACAACCATCCTTAGCACCAAATTTAATTTTCAGTTTAGAGAGGTTTTTTGTTTATGAACTTATCATTTATGGTGACAGAGAGTAAAAAGTTTCATTATGAAAAGATCTGTGTATGTTGAAAATTCTTCTGACAGTTAAAAATCAACACGCAAATGAGTTTATGACACTACTTTCAATTCCAAGTGTGCATGCCATTGGTAGGGTAACATATCTATGCAGTTTAATATTTCCAGATGTGATCCATGGGTCTAAAAGCTTCTTACATTTTGCCTTCAGCACACACAAGTGACATACATTCCCCAGATCCATTTATTGAAGAATAGAAGTACCATTTCAAACATTTATTTCGTGTGGGGGAGGGAGAATCTTCTAAAGCAAAAATGTAAATGGAAAAAGTGAAATATTATAAAATATACCAAAATTTAATGAAATAGTCCTTTACAGTTGATATAATGATTTATTTATTAATATGTAATGAAACTAGTTCAAAAAAGTAATATTTCATTATTCTACTGCTCCTGGACCAGAAGAGACCATGGCATGGCTTGTTGTCCATCATCAAATGTTTGTGCATCCATTAGTACAATTTGTCATAGCTACTTCTCCTACATTGCTTCAAGGATTGACACAAAATTTTGTACACATATTCATTCCAACATCTTGTTGGTTCTCAGTGAAAATGGTGCTGCTCTGACATCCATTATGGCTTCATAGAAGCCATCTTGAAAATCTTGTTATGAATACTTCTCCAGAAGGGATGGCCATATCAGTATTGGTTTTCACTGAAAGACTTCTTCCATCTCTAGTTGATCCTAAATGAAAATGGTGCTGATCTAATGTTTAATATGATATCCATGACAGCCATCTTTAAAATCTTGTAACTACTTCTCCTGAACGGAAGGTCGTATCAGCATGGAGTTATTGCCAGAAGACATCTTATGTCCGGTTGGTCCTAAATTAAAATGCTTAAACCCAGGCATCCAATATGTCTACCTCAGTGACCATCTTGAAAATCTTGCTATTTCTGCATCACCAAACTAAATGGTCATATTAACAGTTTTCACTAAAAGACTTCTTATGATGTCTAATTGGTCCTAAAATGGTGCCAGTCTAACATACTGTATGTCCAACACAGCAGCCTTCTTGAGAATCTTGTTATTGCTACTGCTGAACAGAATATCATATTAGCATGGGGATTTTACTGGAAAACTTGTTACAGTGTCAGGTAGATCTTAAATAGAAATTTTGCCGATCAGATATCCATCCTGAAAATCTTTTTGCTACACCTATGAGTTAGAAAGTCATATTGACACTTGGTTTTCACCAGAACAAATCAATGACAAGTTGATTTTATTAATATTTGAGAACTTCTATGTATGATGTCCCATTGCACAAAAGTATGTGCTGATAAAAGCCTTTGATCTGCACGACATGTCTGGGTGGAAAATATCAGGATTTCACTCAGCTCTGGATGTGTTCGGGTAAAGAAATTTAATGTACCAATACTGTTAGTACTGGTATATCAAATTGTGATTTCCCTATTGCATATGAATGTGCATATTTTTGTGATTTCCCTATTGTGTGTGAATGTGCATATTTTTGTTGGTTCAACAGTGACAGTGCTTCAGTAATCTCTTGATCATTGATATATTTCCAGTTATTAGTCAGAAATGTAATAAGAAAATGACAAGACAACAGTATTCATACTTACTGTTTAATCTAAATTTTCTATGTGAATAAATCATGTTATAATTTTATCTAAAATCCCTCTGCTTTTTCTGTTCTCTCTCTTTCTTGATACAAGGAGTAAAGATATCTGGAAATCTTTTTGTGTGTGTTTGTGTGTGTGTAGAGGGGGAGAGAGAGAGAGAGAGAGAATTTGAACTGGATGAAAGTGTTGAACTTGAATTTACACCAAATAACCTATAAGAACCAGAATCATTATAACTGAATATATTTGCTTGTTTTTTTCAACTGTATTACACAATAGATTGATAAAAATTTCCATAAACAAAGATGAGAGGCCCATACTGTAAATTTCTTGGCTTGGTGGTACACATGTACTGTAACGTATATGATGTTTGTTTTGCATTTTTTAAACCTATCACAAGGTTCTGATCAGATCATTTTTAAATATTAAAATATGGGGAAGGGTCTCCCTCCTGCTCTCTCTGTCTCTGTCTCCTAATAAAATACAATCCCATATTATTGGAGACTGCTTTAACCCAAAGGATCACTTACCTTGGGAAGTTTGCTGTTTATAAAGAAAGGGTTTAATGATGGCTATGGTATTCATTAGTGTATTTTCAGTTATTATCTGTGTTTCAGGTATAGGAGGTTGCTGTTGACAGAACTATTGTTATGCATGTAACATGTTGGCAGCTGTCACAGATCAGCCAACAGAATCAGCATTTCCAGCAATACGAGGGTTGCCATTAGGGCTTCAGAAGTTAGCAGAGTCGAATAAAATCCAGATTGATCAACATCTAGATCTAGTTGAAGGTTTTTGTTTTATCTTATAAAATTATTCTGTAATTTACTTTAACTTTGTTTGTCATGTATGTACATGCTGAATAAAAATTTTTAACATCCATTAAGTGTCATCTGATAAACTTGGTTTCCACTTAAAAGAGTGCCAATATTAGTAAAAAATTTGCATGTAATCACATGACATGTACTACAGTAAATGTAGAAGGAAAAAGCTGTAGCCAAAATAGTATCTCTGTACTGTATGTATAGGGTATAATGGAATATTAGCACCATCCTCACAATATTCTGCTGATAAAAAATAAGTTATAAAAATGTAAAAATTGCTAAAAAGTTATGAAAGATAAATGCTTCTGAATATATCCACATGTAGTCCCATGGGATGAAAGATAAAAGAAACAAAATTTCATTTCACCCTTAGGCATACAAATTCTTTCTCATCTAGCAGCAACAGGAATCAATCTTGCCTACCTTCCATAATATTTTATGTTTACTAGTTTAAAAACTCCTCATCCAACCCTTTGATTGTTGAGAGTGAAATCAGAACCTCCTGTCATGACCATCTGTCCATGTACAAAGACCGTTTGATTGTTGAGAGTGAAATCAGAACCTCCTGTCATGACCATCTGTCCCTGTACAAAGACCGTTTGATTGTTGAGAGTGAAATCATAACCTCCTGTCATGACCGTCTGCCCCTGTACAAAGACCATTTGATTGTTGAGAGTGAAATCAGAACCTCCTGTCATGACCATCTGTCCCTGTACAAAGACCATTTGATTGTTGAGAGTGAAATCAGAACCTCCTGTCATGACCATCTGTCCGTATAAAAAGATCTTTTGATAGATGGGTACATGATTAAAGCTGTTGTTTCAAAACCCTGCAGAACCCTCTTGAACTGGTTAAGGACTTACCATTTAATTTGAGGTGTGGGCTTAGGATTTTTTTAACTAGGATACTTTTTATCATACAAGAATTATTTTTTCTTCAATTAATGTAATGGATACAGTGTAATAGGTTCTTCTTTCCAATAAATAAGAGCAAGAATATATCTGTCAAGCTATTTGAAGGCCTGAATTTTAACCAACAGCTCCCAGGCCATCCACCCCACACCTTCACGCACAAAATGAAATGGTTATTTCCTTATCAGGTAAAATCTCCATTTTGGCTCAGAAATTGCAGCCATATTCATAACTTTGAACTACATTGAAATCTGTCAAAAGTTCAATTTAATTATCTTTTCAGATTCCCTTTCCATACTGAATGTGTTCAGAAAAAAAATGACAACTCATTAATATCCTAAATCTTACAGAAACAAGGTCTGCTCACACAATCTGGAAAAGTATTCTGTAATGTTGACTGCTGATTCTCACTGGTTTTAAGGGTAATTAAAAGGATATAAAACAGCCAAAGCTGTCCTGTCCAGCAGTACCTGGTTTTCAAATGGAAGAGTCCATATAGTAGTGTGATAATGAACAATGTAGATTTCCTTTACTGGTATGTGTCAATGCCCCATGAAAGTGTGTGTAGATTTCCTTTACTGGTATGGGTCAGTGCCCCATGAAAGTGTGTGTAGATTTCCTTTACTGGTATGGGTCAATACCCCATGAAAGTGTATGTAGATTTCCTTTACTGATATGAGTCAGTGCCCCATGAAAGTGTGTGTAAATTGGTATGGGTCAATGCCCCATGAAAATGTGTGTAGATTTCCTTTACTGGTATGGGTCAACGCCCGATGAAAGTGTGTGTAGATTTCCTTTACTGGTATGAAAGTGTGTGTAGATTTCCTTTACTGGTATGAGTCAGTGCCCCATGAAAGTGTGTATATTTCCATTACTGGTATGGGTCAGTGCCCCATGAAAGTGTGTGTAGATTTCCTTTACTGGTATGGGTCAATGCCCCATGAAAGTGTATGTAGATTTCCTTTACTGGTATGGGTCAGTGCCCCATGAAAGTGTGTGTAAATTGGTATCGGTCAATGCCCCATGAAAACGTGTGTAGATTTCCTTTACTGGTATGGGTCAACGCCCGATGAAAGTGTGTGTAGATAGATTTCCTTTACTGGTATGAAAGTGTGTGTAGATTTCCTTTACTGGTATGAGTCAGTGCCCCATGAAAGTGTGTATATTTCCATTACTGGTATGGGTCAGTGCCCCATGAAAGTGTGTGTAGATTTCCTTTACTGGTATGGGTCAATGCCCCATGAAAGTGTATGTAGATTTCCTTTAATGGTATGGGTCAATTCCCCCTGAAAGTGTGTGTCGAACAAGAGCATTCCGTACAGGTAACCAGTTTTATCCATGGCAATCCTTGCATGAGAAAAACCCTTGAAACTACACTTGTCAGCTATTTACTTCATTTTCATTACCTGTGAATCACCTCCCAGTTTCAGTTCTGTCTTCTTGATTGATCTGTGCTACTGGCCGCAGATGCCATGTCCTTTGTATAGTTCCAGATATGTCAGTATAGGTTTTTCTTTTTTGTAATCATGACCTTAAATATTAATAAATTAAATGCTATTTATAGAATTATGCAATTTCTATATTTCAGTAATTTTATATGCCGTTTCATTTTAAGACTTGACATATTTATTAAGATTTGCACCAAGATTTGGAAAATGTTAGAAATGCCTTTTTTGATTGTTGATATGTTTAGTATGAAAATATACCTCACCCTGTATTCTCTTGGTCATGCTGACAACCACCTATAATTAGATACGGTACTTGAGTGTCATTAAAACTTAGCATTCTATTAGAGGTAAGTGGGTGTCATTGAAACTTAGTGTTCTTTTAGAAGGAAATAAAGTAGAAGAGAACTCTTGAGTCAGTGTCATTGAAACTTAATATTATAGTAGAGGGACAAAATGTAAAATGGAACCCAGAGTCAGTGTCATTGAAATTTAACATTTCTAGTAGAGGGAAGTCATTGTGATTGAAACTTGGCATTCTAGTAGGGGGAAGTCAATGTCATGGAAACTTAGCATTCTAGTAGAGGGAAGTCAGTGTCATTGAAATTTAACATTTCTAGTAGAGGGAAGTCAATGTCATTGAAACTTGGCATTCTAGTAGGGGGAAGTCATTGTCATGGAAACTTAGCATTCTAGTAGAGGGAAGTCAGTGTCATTGAAACTTAGCATTCTAGTAGAGGGAAATCATTGTCATTGAAACTTAGCATTCTAGTAGAGGGAAGTCATTGTCATTGAAACTTAGCATTCTAGTAGAGGGAAGTCATTGTCATTGAAACTTAGCATTCTAGTAGAGGGAAGTCAGTGTCATTGAATCTTAGCATTCTAGTAGAGGGAAGTCATTGTCATTGAAACTTAGCATTCTAGTAGAGGGAAGTCAGTGTCATTGAAATTTAGCATTCTAGCAGAGGGAAGTCAGTGTCATTGAAACTTAGCATTCTAGCAGAGGGAAGTCAGTGTCATTGAAACTTAGCATTCTAGTAGAGGGAAGTCAGTGTCATTGAATCTTAGCATTCTAGCAGAGGGAAGTCAGTGTCATTGAAACTTAGCATTCTAGTAGAGGGAAGTCAGTGTCATTGAAACTTAGTATTTTTTGTAGAGGGAAGTCAATGTCTTTGAAACTAAGCATTTCTAGTAGAGGGAAGTCAATGTCTTTGAAACTAAGCATTTCTAGTAGAGGGAAGTCAGTGTCATTGAAACATAGCATTCTAGCGGAGGGAGTATGTGATTTAGATTTTTAACATAGCTTTAACAGTTTTTCAGTCATATCGCAACAATGTCTGCAGTGTGGCAGTTTATAGTGATGTCTAGCACTGGGGCATTATGCCGCAGACATGTAGCATGATGTCCCACCCAGTCACATTATCCTGACACCAGGTTGACCAGTCCTAACACTAAACTCTTAATGCTGAGCGCCAAGCGAGGCAGCTGTTAGTACTATTTTTGTAAGTCTTTGGTATGACTCGGCCGGGGATCGAACCCACGACCTCCCATATCTGAGGCAGATGCTCTAACCACTAAGCCACCGGAGCAGTCTCTAGTGGAGGGACAAAAAACAAAAGAGAATCCATAATTTTCTAATGCTAACTTTTTTATATTCTTACCAGTGTTAATAAAATATACACTTTTTAGGATATCTATGCTTGAGGTTCATTCTAAGAAAGTTTTGACATTATGTGCTAGTTTTGCAAAGAAAAAAATCTCAAAAATGTTTAAAATAATTTTTAGTGTATTGTATTTTAGGAACTGTTTTGTGCAAAGGTCATTCTGATTTCAGATCACATAAAAAAAATACTCACACTATCAAAATGAATGTTATTTCATGGCTTTTATTTGCACACAATTTCATTTTATGAATTACTATTACTTAGTAACACATTCTTCAGTTTGCATCTTGTTTCATTCATTTTTGTAATCTATTGTAGTGATACTTGGCTGGTCAAGGCCCAACAGATACAGTGTGTATCATTTGCCAAAAGAAGACAATCAGCATTTCCTCTACATAGAAGAGGGTAAGTCATTATCAAACTTTTGCATATATATATACAGTGATCCCCCTCTTATACAGCCACCCCGTCTGCACCGGGAAAGTGACCTTATAAGACAGGTGGCCTTTCCAGAGGGGGACTAAATTTTTTGTGAGAAGTATATGTAATGTATGTACAGTGAAACCTGTCTTGAAAGACCACTACTATGTGAGACCACCTGTCTTGAGAGACCATATTCTCAATGTACAAATTTAATGATTATATAGCATTGTGACCTGTTATGAGAAATCACCTGTCTTGAGAGACCATAATTTTATGGCAGAAAGGGTGGTCTTTCAAGACAGGTTCTACTGTAGTAAGAAAGCTACATTCTTCAAAGCATTTAATATCTTTGTTTAAAAGTAACATTAATTATTAAAAGGTTCTTCTTGTTATAGGGGCCCCGAGTGGTCTAAAGCGCTCTCCATTACGGATCACTACCATCTCACCTCTGTCTGCGTGGGTTTGAGTCTAGGATTCGGCGAATGTGGATATGTGAGAAAGCTTGCCAGTAGCTTCTCGTGGGTCGGTGGTTCTTTCCGGGGATTTCCCGGTTTCTTCCTCCACCATTAACACTGGCTGCCATGTATAGCCTATCTTGTGCTGAAAAATGGCGTTAAGCCCCACAACAACAACAACAACAACAACAACTTCTTGTTATAATAATAGACTTATTTCAACTGAATATACATTAATAGTTCTTATTCTTGGCATAAGCGTGAAATGCGAGCAGGTGTTGCTGTCGTGCACATTGCAAAACAATTCAAAAATGTCATTTAAATCTTGGTACATACATAATTCTCTTTCCATTTACTCCATTTTCCCACTGCTGCTGATTAACCTCCTTATCGGTTACGACGTTTATTTGAGTCTTTTCAACATAAAATTGTTTCATTCAAGTCTTTTCTACATAAAATTGTTCGACAAGTTCACCTCCCCACCTCACCTGATGTCATCGAGTAGAATAACCGACTTTCTTCTAAAATAATACGTCTCCGTTTATGTGATGACATGTTAACGTTTGGTAATGATTTATTCGGATGTTGCTAACTGTATGTGATTTAATTATGCAGCCGAAACCTTTGTAGAGTGGACGAAATGCCTTCTTCGTAAAGGAAGCGATAAATGTGTTGTCATGTGTTTTTTCGGCCTTTGTCTGGTACCCTGTTTTGTTCAAGGTTAATTTCTCTGTGTGTGTGCTAATGCACAAATTCTATTTTTAGCCTATGCTAAAGCCCCGTTATGATCTTGACAATTATGTCCAGTTGTAATTATCAAAGAGAAGAACTCAACGGATGTCTCAAGCCCAAAACTCTATCATAACATTGTTGGGCCCATTTCCTGTAAACGCCGGCTTTTATAGACAATGATATAATATTTATCTTAGTGTTACATGTACTTTAGTCAACACTTCTTTCAGTAAAGGAAACTTGGCATTGGGAGACATGTATCGACAATAGAGATAATCTGATTACTTACCTTACATCACGATATAAATTAATTATTGGCTCTGGATACATTTGAAATAAAAAGTAGCTGCTTGTGAGGGGAACATTTTACATTTTTGTACTAATATGCAGGCCGCTGGTCGCATTAGAGGGGTGGCCATTCTTGAGGGGTACTTTTGAATACAAACTCGTTGGTGCCAAGGGGTTCTGGCCATAAGAAGCAGGTGGCTGCTGGTCAGGGGGGCCGTTCAAGAGGGAAATTACTATATATATATATATATATATATATATATATATATATATATATATATATATATATATATATTATATATATATATGTATATTTATACTGTACACACATACACACAGTGAAACCCTCACAAACAAAACCATTGGGACCCACATATTTGTTTCGTTTTGAGAAGTTTTCAGTTTACTGAGGTTTCTGCAGGTGTGAAGAAAAGTATCTTTCTGAGTGCTTTTGTGATGAGAGAGAGAGAGAATGCAGTTATGAGGGCATTGGTAGCTGTGTGTGTAAAACTTTACAAAATGAAGAAAGATGTTATATTTTATATTTTATTTTAAATATATGCATTTATTGAAGAATTTTGCTGAACAATATAGAATTTCCTACCAAAAATTTTATCCTGTCACATGAATAAATACAGCAGCTCCACATAGAAACATTTTCCTCATTACAAGAAACATCAGAGGAATGAAATATGATACTTTTATAACTTTACTATAAGTCCATTGGAATTATGAATAATACTGCACAGTATTTTAATAAACCATATAATTCATAATTTTCCCAGTTCAAGAGCCTGGCTAGAAGAGGAATGCTGTCTGTTGTTTCTTACATTTTTCTTGGACTAATGTGACTTGTGTTAATGACTCAATTTCTTGTGCTATAGCCAAATAACATTCATCCTTAGCAGTCACAAAGTTTTTAAATCTATTATATAAGCTCTAACATTTAAGGATATGTCATATCAGTGGCTCAGAATATACATTCTCATGATCATATTCATTGCTTTCATCATCAGGCTGATTGTTTCACAAAATAATATCAATAATACCCAAATTTTGACTATGTGGGAAAAGTATAGATTCAAAGAAACATTTGATTTTACACTGTCCCAAACTAAATACTGAAAGATCAATAATAAAAAATAAAATTCGAAACATAAATAGCAATATAGATAACCAGCTCTTATATACAGATGGCATAAATGATAAAAGAATATATAATGATATAACTAACTTTATCAATCAAATCATGAAAACAAAAATAGATTTTGATAACTGACCACGTTTTTTATTTCCTTTTTGGAAGACCTGTGAGATTCTTCACCACTAGCATTTAATACATGTACACATATGACATATATACAATACAACAATACAGAACTAGCCGACTAATGGAGAGATCCACTAATGCGAGGCCTAAGCTACGTGACTAACGTGAGGTAGTACGGCTCGCACCGGATCTCTCCAAGGCAGGTCTGATAAAGAACATTACGAAAACAAATTACACAGCATACACATACAACTAATAAAGAAAGAAACTGCACACATACTAAATCTAACCTATACCTTTCTAAACTATCCTACTTCATCTTTTCAGCACACACTAAATTTTAAAATGGCACTAACAGACCGAGACATACGGTATATAACTGTATCACTCGAATCGACTTGGGCCATAAGAATAAATAAATAACAACTCAGTATTTTGACCCATGGCGCCTGTCCTTACACAAATACAAGATATCATACAAAACAAATAGCACTAACATATAGCATACACAGGACACTATAGGTCCCTGGCAAGGATCACTACCTTTAAATAAAACTCCGAAACCAACCAGGGTTAAGGAGTATTATAACATTAGATTAGGGAAGGTGTATAAACCCTATATTCAAAACTGCAAAAATGAAATTCAATAAAAAAACACAAACAACACCAACATAAATTGGAGGAAACAAATACATATAAAATCCTTTGAATTTCGACAAAGCCATGACATAAGTTCAGAGTCATGTAACTCAGACATAGATCAGGTCCATGTGATGCATTATTGTCTCTCCTGCCAATTTATCTGTTTGTTCACAGTATTCATTGATTTAATGAATATCTGTGTAGTCGTGCATGATTTCCTGTTAGCTATGAATGTCACTGGCAAGCTTGGAACATTAATGTTCTTAAAGCAGTGGGGTTTCTGAGCCTTGCTGATTACAAGTGGATTCAATTTCTCACCTGTAACACTGCATGCAAAATATCACTGCTCTGAGTAAAGATGATTGACAGTCATGGCCACTTTAATACATTTATGTAACAGTTTTTCTCTATTGAAAATTATTTAAGTGAATCTTACTTTTTGAATACTACTTTGATGGTATCTGCCAGAAAAGCATCAAAAGTGAAGCCACACACCTGGTTAATAAAGCCCTGATATTTAATTTTTAAAAAAAACAAGCAACTAATTTTTGAATAATCATGTATACAAATGAATAGTATCAGTCACAATTAGATAATAAGCAGATAAAAATAGTCTTTCTTAACTGGCTTATCTACAAGCATTTAGTATTAATACATGTAATAATCTGTGTCAGCACACATGTCAAGTGTTGTTTCAACCATGCATGCCTGAGACATAGAATTGAAATAAAAAAGCAACACAAACACTGATAAATTTGTGCAACTAGTTTCACATTGATTTTATGCTTCTTCAGGCACATAATGTTTTGAAAGAAATGCATAACATATTTATATTTTAAAATAACAATTATATCATTGATGTAACATCATATATGATATGCATCATTATAACAATTTTGTATGTATGACAGGATCAAAAAGGTACATGAGTCTCTAAGGAAAGCTGAATCAATGAAATAATGTAGAGACAAACAGACATACATAACAATTATATATTTATAAAGGATATACAACATATCAATTTGTTTATAAAAAAATTTTTTTACAATTTTATACAGTGCCATTGGGATACAAAGTATCTAACTTATGAATCCATTAGCTTTCATTAATCAGTTTGTTCATCTCTCAAAGCGTAATATTGATTAGCATGAGAGAAAAACCATATAATGAGTGACTATTTGTATTAAAATTTATTGAAACATTAGAGGAGAACCTGATAATCCATGCAATTTTTTATTATATGAAAGTGATTATTATTGATTCTCTTGAAAACTTGTTGAAGTTTTTGTTCAACATAATGTATGTTACATTTTTTACAGGTATCAAATAAATCACATCAGTTGATATGCATTGAGTGTTATAACGTAGAGAAAACACTTCTTTTGTATTTGAGCTACTAAATTAGTACTTTCTCTCATATTTGTACATTGGAAGCACTGACTTCTGTTACATTTAGATGATGAAAAACATCTTTTTATATTTTCTGTTCGTTTAGTTCTAACAGAATTATTTTGCAAATTCTTAGGTCTCCTATAAGCAAGAATTTGTTTGCTTTTGTAAAGTGTTTTCACGCTGTTTTTGTTTGATAAATTGAGGAGACTCCAGTATTTATCAAATACAAGTCCTATATTAAGTTGTTTTTGTTGTTGTTGTTGTGGGGCTTAACGCCATTTTTCAGCACACGATAGGCTATACATGGCGGCCAGTATTAATGGTGGAGGAAGAAACCAGGAAATCCCCGGAAAGAACCACTGACCCACGAGAAGCTACTGGCCAGCTTTCTCACATATCCACATTCGCCGAATCCTAGACTCAAACCCACGCAGACAGAGGTGAGATGGCAGTGATCCGTAACGGAGAGCGCTTTAGACCACTCGGCCCCTATATTAAGTAATGAAGGCTTATGTTGTATTGTGAAAGGAATTATATATGAGTCATGGAGCATGTATATACTTGTAATGTTCACAAAATTCAAAACAGACACATGACTAATTCCACACATGCATAATGGTCGTAGGGCTTGCGTGCAGGGGTTAGTCCAGACACATGCAAAAAGGAAAAAGAACCATGCATGTCCACACAGTATAGCTTACATCTATGTAGTTACCCACAATGGAAGAGAGATATAATCCATACAGGTTTTGATTTTTGTGGCCAAAGCTCATGTATTACATAACAGTACATGCTTTTAGGTCTTGATTTCTGTGTCTCAGCCTCATGTATTACATAATGGTACATACTTGTAAGTTTTGATTTCTGTGACTCAGGTTCATATAGTAGATAATGGTACATACTTTTAGGCATTGATTTCTGTGGCTCAGGCTCATTTATTACATAATGGTACATACTTTTAGGTTCTGATTTCTGTGGCTCAGGCTCATATATTTCATAATGGTACATACTTGTAAGTTTTGATTTCAGTGACTCAGGCTCATGTATTACATATTGGTACATACTTGTAAGTTTTGATTTCTGTGACTCAGGCTCATTAAGTAAATAATGGTACCTACTTTTAGGCTTTGATTTCTGTGGCTCAGGCTCATTTATTACATAATGGTACATACTTTTAGGCATTGATTTCTGTGGCTCAGGCTCATTTATTATATAATGGTGCATACTTTTAGGCTTTGGTTTCTGTGGCCAAGGCTCATATATTACGTAATGTTACGTACTTTTAGGCTGTGATTTCTGTGGCTCAGGCTCATATATTACATAATGGTGCATACTTGTATGTTCATATTCAGAAAAGCTTCAATACTGTATTCTTATTGTAAATATCTTACTCAACTGCATATAAAAATGACAGATCTGCTGTCTGCTTGTTATATATTTTTGTTTTTTTCTTATTGCTACTACTTTTAACTAATTTTTAACTTTTAGTTTATGAGAACCAAGTATAGTGTGGTATCATATCACCTTTTTCATTGTGTTATTATTACATATTTTTTACAATATGACCTTTTTTGGTATTTTTATGCACTAGTATGGCACAACCTTGTAGGAATATATGTCCGTATAAGATAGCCTCTCGTATAATGTGAATCACTTTTATAACTCTTAAAGAGCATTATACAAGGGGAGCTCTGTATTTAGTGTTTATTTTTAAAAAATGGGCATAACAAAAGAAATGTACATGTACTTTAAAATATAAATCTGAGTAAATTTCCTATTGTTTCAAATTAGGTCTCACTAACTCACCCTTTTACAGTTTTGTCTTTCATTTGGATAATAAGGTGCCCCGAGTGGCCAAGTGGTCTGAAGCGCTCACCGTTCCAGATCACTGCCATCTCACCTCTGTCTGCATGGGTTCGAGTCTCAGGCTTGGCTTACATGGATACGTGAGAAAGCCTGCCAGTAGCTTCTTGTGAGTTGGTGGTTCTTCTCGGGGGTTTTCCAGGGTTCTTCCTCCACCAGTTATACTGGCTGTCATGTATAGCCTATCTTGTGCTGAAAAATGGCATTAAACCCTACAACAACAACAACAACATCATTTGAATAATATTTCATTCTCACATTCCTTGGCACTTGAGAAATTTCCACTTTTAACTTTGTGTGAACCAGCATTAATAGCTGGTACTGTGTAGTCAGTTTTGTTCTGTGAAATGTTCTCAGATATTCAAAATGCACATGAAAACAGAGTACAACTCTTTTGTTGTATAATGTTTTTTTTGTTGATATTTCATGAATAATTTATTTGGTATTGATCATTGCCAATTAATATTTGTAACTGGACTGAGGATTTAGATTCCCAAGTGTTCTTACAAAGATTCGAAGGTAGCAAACCATTTTTGATCCTATATTGGCATCTCCCCTTTCCTTCCACAGTATCCGACTGCTATGCCCGGCAGTGTTTGGGGGCAGCCAGGAGCTTTATGCTGAAATTCACTGATCAGGATCTGAATGAAGTGGTACAGGTGGAAAGGATGGCAACCTGTACACGTGGCTGCTGTTGCTTAGTCGGCTGTAATCTGCCAGAACTCAGTGTGGAGACACCACCAGGTGTTATTGTAGCAACAATACGAGAAGAGTAAGATGAGTTTTCTTGACTTAATTTTGTGTGTTTTGATGGCACTGTAGTTAACATTGGCTTATAACATCTGCAGTCACTGGCTCAGTCCTAACTGATGCATGTTTGTGGTTTCTAATCTTGTTGTACAAATTTCACTAAACTTCTCAATTTTCTTCCTCAAATTCATAATTTGTAATATCTTGCCTATTGTTTGGTTTGCAAGGTTATTTTGTTTTTTTCACTATGCAGGCATCAAGTATAAACTATTATTACATTTAAATCTCATGCAAAGGTACTTGTTTTAATTTTGAAAAAAGGAAAGAATTTCCAGGGATACCTACCTCTCGTTTCAAAAATAAAAGTAGCAAGATGTACAATTTAAAAATTTTAGTCATTTTTCACCCTTTACAATATCTCATTATATGATAAAAACCATAATATTTTTAAAAAATATTATAATCAGAATGATGTAAAACCTTAAATTTTGGGAGAAATCTTGAGAGGTTTTTTAGTGAAACTATTGCCAGATTCTCCAGGTTTCACCACCACAAGGGCCACCTCATACCATATGGCTACATGGACCACTTCATATCACATGGGGCACCTCAAGCTGCCACATGGGCCACCTCATGGGCTATCTCGTACCACCATCTGATGCCACCACTAAAGGTGTTCAAGGGTGTCTGGTTACTTGGGTACCCACCTGTTCATAATTAAACTGGGTAATAAAAATTAGCTATAGGGTACCCATTTTGTTCATGTAAAAAAAAAGTGTCCAAGTTCAGATCAAAAATTATATCTGTCAATGTCAGGAACGAGGAAGACACAAAATAGCAAGTACAGTTCAAAGCTCGTGTCATGTGAATTGGATCCATGGTAGACCTCCATATACTGATCTTCATATTGTCGACGTGTGCGACCACATGGTTATTTACTTGAACAGTTTCCTTATTTTCTATTTATAGCAACTGTACATGAAATGTTTTGAAGAAAACAGACAGGTTTGTTTAATTTGAAACCATGTGTCACAGATTAATTATAGTTTGATACACATTTATGTAGTGGACAAGTCTATATTAAAAAGACATGGCACTAAATATTATCAAGTGAAACAGGCTTTTATTGGTGTGACTTGTGGATGTTATATGACTGGAAAATGTTAGAGGAGAGGGATTTTGTTAAACTGAAGAACATGTTGCATCAGGAAAAGGACAAATCAATAGCACTTTACAAATATTGAAAGAGAAATTCTACAGTGATATAATACAGGCTTCAGAATTTGTGGACTTGACTTTACAACCTTTGAGCTAGAGTTAAACATGTGATATTGACTAATTAAAGTGAATGTTGTGTACAGAATATTTGTCACTTTGTTTTGTGTCTGTATTCTTGTACTAATCCACATGTATGTAGCCAATTTGTGACAAGAATTTTCACTAACTGCAAACCCAGGTAAGTAGCAGAAATAAATGCACATTTTTTATGTGGTTTTCTGCAAATCATGGCATGTAATATATAGATCACTCTTTTTATACTCAGACTGTGCTTTATTGCCTCTCATATTAGTAATAATTACATTTATACCTCTCAGGGAGTTGGCATGTATGAACTTACAACAAAGCAGTTCAGGTTCACATTTAATATAATTACCTTTGATTAGGTACCCGGATAACTGATTGTTAGGATACCCAGTTGACTTTTTCTAAACTTTTGACATCTCTAGCCACCACATGGGCTACCTTATACATTTACATGGGATACCTCATGCCAAAGTATGGCCTCATACTGCCACATTGGCAACTCATACCACCACATAAACCACTTCATTCAGTCGCATGGTCCACCTCATGCTAACAGTTGTCTTCTTTAGTGTTGTAACTCACTGCATTTGACATAATACCCACCTCCATTTCAGACAAAGAAAACATAACAATATCAATTACTAAGCAGATATGAATTGATCCCAGCATCCTCATGGAAAGGAAGCATGGAAAGGAAACCTACCTGTCAACTTTTCAAAAGCCAAGTAGGGAAATTGAATTAAAAAAAAGAGAGATTGGTACCTAAAATCGGAAGGTTTTTTGCTGCATTTTTAAGCCTCGTTTCCACTCATTATTAACCTATCTGTTGGGTCCAATATGCATGAAATTCTCAAAGGAGATGCTGTTTCTCCCTTCTTATTGTATTCTTGTCAGCTGTGGCCAAGCCGCACAATAGCTAAATGTTTGTCTTAATAAGCAAGAAAGCCAGTGTGTCTAATTAACAGTTAATCCTTATAATTGCAGTTATCTTGTAAATAGGGCTGGCCCACCAATGTAATTCAAAGAAACGATTTTCTACAGTGTGTTATGTAAACACCAGCAATTGATTGGCAAATAAATGACTCCCTATTTTGTCGTAAGTAGTGGTGCCTAAATATGCCGTTTCAAGCTACCATACATGTGACAACTCTTTTCCCATGTTCTTTTATCCCATCTTATTTCCTTATTCTGAACTCAAAAGGCATTTAAGATTGTTTACTAAATAATATATTTGTTCTGAATTAATATTTTGAGGGCACATAAGTTGCTTGGTTCGTTTCTTCATTCCTTCTTTTAATTTAATGATGGCAGTTAACGTTTGTATGTATGGTGCAGCAATGCCAGGTATTCATTCATGTGAGTTTCTTTGATGGGAATTGAGATGCAACAGTATTGACTGTGATCATTTCTTGGGATTGAAATTAATTGCTGGCAATTTCATTGTTGTGGTTTTTTTGTTGTTGTGGTTTTATTTTCTGATTTTAGTATTGTTGTAGGTTTAAAAATTATCATGAATTGACATGAATAATGTTTAACTTAACATTCTGTTTGCTGAAGAAAAAAATTCTTTGTAGTGTCATAATAATTATTGCGTAACAACAATATTGGTGATAAAACAGAACATGGCTTCAGTGGATTGTGTAAGATATATCTATTTTTGTAGGATTATTTTTAGGAGAAATGAAAATTGACAGACATAATGCAATAAGTTTAAGTTCTCAGCAAAAATTGAGAGATATTATGAAATCTGGATGTAGGCAAAGAACAACCCAAAAAATCTCGAGTTTTTTCCACCTGGTATGAGAGTTGACAGGTTTGAAGGAAGCAGCTGCTAAAACCAACCAAAAACATCATGGTTTTCTCAGAATGTACTGCCTTATCTGGTGTCTCATCACCACTTAACTTTTTGTTTTAAATTAGTCTAAAATATAAAGATACAAGTGTTATATTAAATGTCACCACATTTGGACAGAGAATGCACCTCCAGAATGAGAGACATGAACATAGACAAAGGGAGTTAACTCTTCTAGTAAGTGCATAAACTTAATCGGGATGTAGTTTATGACATCAGTCCGCTGTCTTCCTTAATAAGCTCAGTGTAATGATTTTGATTGGCAAGTTGTGTAATGCTTAGTAAAAAATTAATTTCTGTGTTTATCTTTAGGAATTTGGAAAGAGTTGATATAGTGACAGGTGTTTTCATCAGGCTGTCTGCTCAGTGTGATTGACTTACATGTTTCATTCAGCTTATTCTCATCTAGATCAGTAGTCTGACCATGGGTAGGGATAAACCCACTGATTTGGGTTCAAAACACAAATGTTGTGGTAACAGAGAAATTTTCTTGCAATTTAAAGGTCATTAAACTCCCCTATTTCATACCGTCCATTTATTAGTAGCTTTGCTCATAGATCACAAGAAAATCTCAAGGTTACTTTTGTATTTTATAAGCCAATTGCTGCTGTTGCATGGGAATAAAGATTAAAGTGTGATGGTGAAAGTACAAAAACTAGTCATTTTATATGATAGTTTGTTTCATGTATGTGGCACCAGATATGATGGTTACCCCAGTAAATATTGGGTGTGTTTGCTCAAGTTTTATATCACATAATCACAGCTGGTAGTGAGGGTTTGGGTTGTCTCTGAATTATAGGATTCAGGATAGACTTGGCATATTTGAAACTGTTGTCCAAAATTGAATTTAATACAAATTTGATGCTTATAGATGCTTGATTAATACTAGAGTAACAGTTTACAAATATTTCAAGGACTTTAGAGTTGATTTATATTTCAGATACAAAAGATAAATTTTATTATTTAATTATTATTAATATATTATTAAGTGTCTTACTGCAAGAATGTCTTTTCATAACAATGAATATATATATATATATATATATATATATATACAATCATTAGTCAATTTTATAGAAGGCGTACTTTGTGGCATGCATGTTTGTAGTAAAAACAATGTTAGATCTTTGATAAGAAAATGGTTTCTTATGTAGTTCAATTTATGGTATGTCACAAGAACTTGACATAATTTTGAAATTCATGCTTTAAAATTTAGCACTGTAAATAAATAGTTAATTCTGTTTTAGTTCACAACATAAGTTTATAATTACCATAGTAAATAATTGGATGGCATTCAGACTATCTGTGTGCTATGTATAAACATGTATACCTTTTTCTATACACGTACACCAGCATGAATGCAAGAGATGAATGGCATGTCATTCAGATTATATGTATGTTGTGTATGAAGATATCAGTCTCTTTCTACACATGTTTACCAACATGAATACAAGAGATGAACTGCATATCATTCAGTCTACATGTGTGTAGTGTATATAGCTCTCTTTCTACTCACATCCACCAACATGAATACAAGAGATGAATTGCATGTCATTCAGAATACATGTATGTCGTGTATGAAGATACAGGTAAATGTATGGCAGCTTGCATACAAGATATGAATTAAGTATTAAGGCAGCTTATTTTCTAGGATTCCTGATTACATTCAAGACCAAAACATTTTAAGATATTGACAAGTTATATTGGGGTTAGGATTTTTTCTAGGTCAGCATAATTTCACATTTTGGGGGTATTTGTTTTCCTGAATTACAACTTTGTATCCAAGAAATGCAGTTAACCGGTTTTCAATGCACATTCATTCCCACATGAATTCTGAAAAGTATCTTTTAACATTACAGAAAGACCTGTTTCAGACCTGTTTACCAGATTTATGATGCAGAAGACACACCATTGTATTCCCTTCAGACCAAGTGCTGCTACCCAAAAGTTTATTCTTGTTTCAGTGACATTTCAATCATGGTTTGTATGTCATTCATAATATTTCCTATTTTTGGCATTTATTCTCTAATTTTGTACAATTGTAATTTGATTATTTTTGCTTTATATGGCTCAGATAAATCAATTCCTAAAGAACGATTTGGGAAGCCAAATTTATTCTAATGGGCCCCATGATTACTCTTCAGTATTTGATCAAATTGGTTTAGTTTTTATCGGCATGTTACAACTCTATATGAGCTCAGTTTATCATATTATACCATCAAACTTTGACATGAAAAATATAAACATATTTTGAATAACCCTTTCAAGCTGAATTGTTTCAGAAATTCAAATTTTTATCTTTGCAGCATTTGTGAAAAATGAAAATCTCATTCCAGTTTATTTACCTGCACATTACACTTACACAAATGCATGTTGAAATTTTTCGTCAGGTTTATTACATCCATTGTTCTTACTGTGTTTTGAGGAAAAAGTGTTTACAGTGGATGCCTAAACATGAACATTCACATAACCAAACACAGAGCAGAGGGTGCATTTTTGCAACCACTGAAGCTCATTTAACTCATTAACCCCTGGATATTTTTGTCAACTTCGCCTGAAATGGGATTAGGAAACGAATTTTGAGGGCTATTCTGAATATATCCAAATACATCTGCTTCCAAGAGATTTATGTTTAGTCAGATGCCTAGTTGTGTTAAAAACAACGTTTTTCATAGGCTATTTCACTCTCGCATAGGCAGAAGGGTAATTGGAGTTCTTTGTTGGTTTTTTTTTGCTTATTGGACCCATCATTTTTTGTGTCCTGGCCACTTTTGACTCCAAATCCCCAACTTATGCCAATCTTGCAAAGGCTTAACCATCTGTGTGCAGTTCAGACTGATCTGCCTTTGATCGCAGGGTACTATTAAACACATATAATGTGCTCTTTACAACATTCTTTTTTACATTTTGTTTTGATGCATTGTGACACTCTCACTCTTTTTAATTCATAGAATGTTTCAGTATTCATTCAAATTTTCTAAAATGTATTGTGCATAGGACATACTATATAATACTCCAAGTTCAACAGTGCTGTATTTAAACAGAAAGTAAAACCTATGTAGTCCAATCAAAATAGTGAAAAATGTCTAAGTAGTGACCTAAGAATGTTTAATCAATCTTAGCAACTTTGAATCTTGCTTCGCAGCATCAGATTAATATTTGTCTTGTGTAACTGTATGCCTGAATTACTTTCTTTCTAAGATTACAGATGTGGAAACTGGAGATGAAGTAGCAGAACTTTTCAAGCAAACAAAGAAGAGTGGGAGAGAATTTACAGGTGCAGAAAACAAGATCTTCATTGAATGTGAGTTTAGTTTAAGATTTTTCCTTTTTGTGGTAATGAAACTATATTTCAGTAGTTCAGAAGTTTTAACAACTTATGTCAATATTGATGCTTTTAGATATTGGTGTTAGATGATCTTCAAATAATACTGAACCATACAATTTGCAGAATACCACAAACTTTGGTTGGGTGGCCACTTTCTCTTGCACATGCAGAAGCAAGTATCTGAACTCAGAGCCACAGAAGTGCAACATGTTTGTTAACACTACATTGTTAAGACCAGTTTTTTTCCTTTTTGTTAATAAACATACATCACTGGAGGCAATAGCAGCAGCTGTAGCATCAACAGTGTTAATGTTTTGAATTAAAAATTTTGCAATTAAGATACAGTATATTATGTCAATGAATGGATGCAGGCTAGACACAGAGTTGTGTAGAACACTTGTGTTATTCCCATGTCTTTAAAGAAAATACTTACCAAATGCCTATAATTCTTCAATGATAATATCATTCTTCACTTTGACAAAGGTCACAATTTTTGTAATATAAGCAATGTTAAGCTGCTGAATTTTACTAATGAAATTACAAGGCAAGCCATGCCACATCCCTTACCACCCCATTTCAAGCCATACTTTTTTCCTCCATATTTTCAGAGTTAATTATCCCAAGTCATTGAAATAACTCTGGTTAAAATCAATATGGTAATAATTCTTCCTGTTTTCATATGGATGGCTACAGATCAGTGTGATTTAAGATTTTAATTTATTACATCTTCTTCTACAACATTAGAGATAAAAGCTTAGAACTTGTTTGGTTTGATTGATAGATATTTTTTGTATATATCCCTAATCCTATATAACTGAGCTAAACAATTCATTATTGTCTTAAGGGCTGGGTGAGAGTTTTATAAAATTTGCAAAAACTGTTCCTATGATTTGTTCATAGAGATATGCATTTTTCATCAGTTTGACCAGATATATTACTCATCTCTCAGGAAGTGGGGCCGGGGGAATGATACCCTCACTGGGATGTGGGGGGGAATTATACCCTTGATGGGATGTGGGAGGGGGAATGATACTCTCACTAGGATGTGGGAGGGGGGAATGATACCCTCACTGCATGTTCAGTGCATCTTGATTTCCTCTTTCCTTCTGTCATGAAGACAGTTGTACAAAAACCACTTAGGCAAATTAAAATTGGTATGCCTCTTTTATATGCATGTGGAGATGACCAGATAAAAGTGCAATGCCATTTTAAATGGTATTTGAAAATTTTATTGGATTTGATCTTTTCTTTCTCACTTCTTGTCCTACAGTTGGGGCATATATGTTTGTCAAATTTCTTTACCAGTTGGCTGGATTATTCCCCAGCTAATGTTAAGGTTGCCCATTGTACTGAATGTTTCCTATTGATTGGAAACTGGGGGATTAGGCTGATTAGCTTTGGATGAGTGTTTATAATGCCTGAGTGTTTATGTAGCTGGCATTATCATTAAGGATTGATCAAATTTTGCTTATCTTTCTCCTTTCAGATCTGAAAGACCTGGATGTAAAGCAGAAAGTAATATTACTTTGCTCCATGTTTCTGATCGATTTCCATTTCTTTGAGCATGATAGCCGATGGTGTTGTTAATGGACCATTTGTATTATTGATCATTTACCATTGTTTATTATAAATAATTTTACAATATCATAGAATTTTACTATTTTTGGTTTTATATATGTATATATATATATATATATATATATATATATATATATATATATATATATATATATATATATATATATATATATATGAAAACTGAGTCACAATAATATTCAGGAATTAAATGGTTTTGTTTAATATTAGCAGGTGCTAAGTGTACATCAGGTTGGTGATGTAGTTACAGATCTTACTGTAGTTATGTAATTTTTCATACCCTTTAATTTTTTTTTACACAGTCCAGTTATAAAATAATAATTATTTAAATGTATCATATTTTTTCACACATAGCATTTTTTATATTTTTGGAAAATCCATTACATTATCATACACAAATGTTCTCCTAAGTAGATTTATGTTTCTGAAAAAGATTGCAAATACCATATCGCCATTTTGTTTTTACAAAAATTAATGAGAGAATATAATCATGATCATATGCAATTGAGGTGGGTTTTATGGTTATTTTTTTGGTATTATTTTTAACCTTGTATTTTAATGCATTAAAATTGGGAAGGTTCCAATTTCAAATGGCTTTGAAAATATGCCAAGGCACGATTTAGATATGTCCAATGACAAAAGTATTGTTTTACTAAGTTTATGATATAAGTAGTGATTAACTTTGGGTAAGTTCTTAAGTGAGGCATTTAATTATATGAGAACAAGTGATTAAGAAATAAAAGAATCACCATTTATAACCAACCAGAAAGGTCCCTTATCATTTCATTTATTAATTTTTCAACTATAAAGTTTTATATTGTTTACTTGAATCAAGATGAGAAGTTAACGGTTCTAATGGTTTTAGAAAAATACTGATATATGAGATAGATATGTCAAACCACCTATATATTTTTTCTGAGCATATGTTAGATATAATCCCAAATGAAAAACAACTGTTTGTTGCCTCAATTAAAACTTATCTGACTGTTTGTTAACTTCCTATAAATTTGTAATTGAAGCATCAGAATAATGAATCAGGAGATTTAAAAATGAAAGAATGACCATTTATAAATCATTTCATTCTTTTATTACTTTTCGACCGCATATTTTGATGTTTTCTTTATTTGAATCAAGAAGAAAGTTTGCATTTCAAATGGCTTGGAACAAATGCCCATGTAAGTTATAGATTCATCAACCTATGACACACAGGTAGGTCACTGAACATCTCATTCTTTTATGACTTTTTTAACATGTATTTTGATTTTTGGGGGGGGCTGAAGGAAAAAATACCAATTTACAATATAGATATGTCAAACTACAAATACATTGTTTGCTGAGAATATTTTTCATATAAAGCTTAATGAAAATCATAACTATTTGTTGTCTCAAATAAAACTGACCCAGCCTATTTGTTATTTTTGCATATCACATCAAATAATGAAACAGGAGATCAGGAAATAAAGAAATAATCACTAGTTATAATCACACAGAAAAGCCTTTAATTATCTCTCGTTGAAATGGTAATTCTTCTGTTAATCTACTCTCGTTCATCAATCCACCCTTATCTGACTTTTTTATTGGTGAGAAAGTACATTGATTGATATATAAACTCTCTTATTACAATATCAACTAGGGTTTTTTAACAACTGGACAAAGGCCTTCACAGAACATATTCTTAAATATTATCATTAACTAGTTCTCTTTATTATGTCTGTCACCATAACACCATGTATGTTTTAAAATGCTTTTGGAAACTCATTGATGTTTTCTTTTCAAATAATAATTATATTGCAGTACATGCTAAGTGAAGACCAGAGGCTATGGTCAACTAGTCTTACTGTTTCATTCTAGCCATAGAGACATAGAATATAAAAACCTTGTCATTTTCTATTGTAAATTTGAAAGTCACTGACTCTGTTAAATCAGTTCGTATATATATCATCTTTTTAGCACTTGTAATGTTTTGACTTGGATATAATTAACATTTTATTGGGAATCTATTATACGATACACTCCTCTATTGTTATCTTTGCTGATGAGTACAAATAACAAGTGATGCATATGATTGCTTGTCCTTACATCTGTATGGACGATGACCTTGATAGCACATTGACAGATTTTCATTTCCTTAAAGATAGCCTCATTTCCCTATTGGTAGCCTCGCTGACTTGACCTTTTCTGTCGAATCTTGCCCTCTATTTGGTTTCAATTGTAATAACCTGACCAAAGCTGTAAGCATATTTAATTAGCATGTAAATAACACTGCATAGCCATTTGGTCATTGTGACAATGTATGTTGTAATTAAAACAAGAATGAATAGTTGATTTAAAGGTATTAATTGATAATGGAATATAGTAGTGTCCTAATATGTGAGGAAGATCACAATCATCAGGTAACTGGAAATACAGATTACAATAGACCTGTTACTTCTCCTTCTCTCTCTCTCCAAAAGCTACAATTAAAAACCGCCCTGATTAAGTACGGTCTTGCACACTTACACAGTGTTGTTTTATCTCTTTCTCTCCCTCATACACACACACACACACACACACACACATTAACTAAAAAAAAGTATTTCGAGCTCCTTTTGTTGTTTATTACAATTTAATAATGAGGTTACTGTTGCTGTAAGAGGACAAGTTGCACTTTTAGGTTGTCAAGTATTGCATGTTCTGTAGGCCTTGTTCGGGTACGATCCCTTGATTTTTCATACATGATCAGTAACACAATATGGTAATTATTTATTTTACATAATAATTTTTTGTACTCTTAAATTAAAAATTATTTTTTAGTGTCTGAAAAATTACTTGAATTATGGTAAATAAATTATTGCTTTTTTTTTGTTTCTAAGATTTTAGTATAAAACTTGTTTTGCCAGGATCTGTTCACTTTATTATTAAATAATCTATGTTTTTACTACATCATAAAGCTTCCAGATGAAAATGTATTAATTGCCCATGGATTTTATAAAAGGCCTGGCACTAAATTTAATCAAGAAAAGTGGATGTCAGGTGCAGTCATTACCAGTGCAAGGGTTAGTTAAAAATTTTTGCAATAAACAGTACTTTTATTGTGACATCATAGTGGTACGTTCAGTCCAATTTACAATTAATCACACCTCATTGAGCCTCATAAAAAAATGTTGATGTAGTTTAATGTTGATTTTGTCATACATTTCTGGGCATTTATAAACCAATCCACAGAAACCATTGGACCAGTTGCTCCAATGTCACACACTGCATTAAGCTAAAAAATAAAAAAAGTGCAATCACTCTAACAAATAGATATCTTCAAAGGGGTATTAATCATTGAGGACCAAATGAACTGAATTATTGTCATTTGAAGATATGAGTCACCAGATTTTCTGAAATGAATACCTACATGATCTGTTTGACATTATCAAATACAATTATTGAATCTGCATTCAAAGAGGATATAACCTGAGAGCAGTTTTTACTTCCTTCACTGGTTGTGTTCACTTCAGTATACCATGTCACATCTGGAATTTAACACTCTCTGACTTAATCCCATTATTCAGAAATCAGTCAATAAAACTTACCACTGCTTTGGAATAAGTTACAGACAAAAGACGGGGAAATATACTGCACAAAAGAAGTTTAGGCCCATTTTGAAAAGTTCTCTTGAATGAAAATTTCATGACAGATACAGAAAATAAGAACATGATACAATTTTCCTTTGATAACTTGTGTCTGGATAAGTTTCAAACCCACTTATAATGTTGGATCAGGCATGGATACAGTTTTTTGGGCCAGAAAATGCAAAATAAATTGGTCCCTATATATTGAGCATGAAGAAAATCGTGATCAAAATTGGTCAATGAAACCTTGACATATCACATGTTTTTTTGTCAAAAATGGTGGCTAGTACCAAGAAATTTTAATTAATATCATGAAATTCTCAGCATTTGATAAAAAGTCATATTTTGTTAAATTTTCTTTCAAAACAACATTCTCAGAACACTACCAATAACAATACTGGATGAAATTTTAGTCAATGAAAATATTACTAATGCCTACTGGCAAAATAAATCAATACCAATTAAACAAGTTTTGTCAAGTGAAATTCGTGTTTTTAGTTCTATCTTTTAATTCGGTTTCAGTGTTAGCAATATGCCCTCTTGTTTTCAGAGTGAAAAATGTCAACCTACCACCCCAGCTATGTCTGAGAGTATTTCTTCGAGAACCTAAATTAAGTCCTGATTGCGTTTTCATCTCCATCTTGTGGAAGTATCTGTTGTATTGTTACACTCAAATAAAAGCAGACCTGCATCGTAGTATCATTTTAATTATGTCTTTTGTATCAAATCAAAACAAGGAGATGGAATAAAGAAAAGATAAAGGCATGTAAATTCTACGTGTATAAGAGCATGCAGTCTTGTGACAGGTCAGTTGATTTCAATTTATCAATCAAACATATTATTATGTAATTAAACTACCATAAATTAGCCTACTCATTCACAGATGTGATCAAAGATAGCAAGGCATCCAAGCGAAATTAGTACTTGGTAAATAAAAATCTTTGTTTCTCATATGCAGTTCATATGGAGAAGTGAGATCCAGAGTTTGTAGTGAACTATAAATTCCTGAATTTGGCAGTGAGAGATTTCTTCAAGGATGAGAAGTTTCATTGTTATTTACAGTGAAATCACTGGATCATTATTTTACTAATAGAACAGTTTTAAAAAAATCAGGTTTTAATATTGATGGTTGTTTCGTGAAACAAATGTACCTATTTTTTAAAAAAATAAATCTTGTTTTGTTGTGAATCAAGAACAACAAAATGCAGTGATATAATACACAGTATTTTTGTGTACACATGATGGTTATTGAAAACTCTTGGGCGAATTTTGTTAATGATTTTTTTAGATCTTGAGTAAAATGAAACTAAAGGTAGTTTGGCCCAAAAAAGCAAACAACTTCATTTTAAAAAAATCTTTATTAATTCTAATGTTATTATAAAATGAGTATTCAGCCATTAAGCAAGATTTACCCCCAACATACGGTTTCTCTCAGTATCAAGCAGGGATGGCATTCCCCTTCTCAATTTTTTTAGGTCCCTCAGTAACTCGCACCTTTGCTGATAGTGTGGTCTATGTTTTTTACCCTGTTGTGTGCAGGTTATCAATGGATAGATATATTAGGATCCTTTACAAACCCTGGATACTTGTATATCCACCAACACTTAACCTGGCATTTGAAGCTCATAAAAAATTCTCTTTTTTTTTTTAGCCAACAACAATGACCAAAGAAATTTGTATTCAATGATTTTATTGTATTATTTTATTGTTTCCAAAGACTTTTTTGAAAATCTTGTTAATACAAGATATTACTTTATTCTTTAACTTGTGGTGGTTTTGCCAAAAATACTAATCTATTTTCAGCCTGGTAGTGGGTACTATATGCTGGTTTAAGCAGCTGTATATTGGAAGTATATTGGAAGTTACATTTACTGATTATATTAAATATTTCTTGCATTTTATCAAATATATTTTTTAATATGCGAAAATGTGTAATTATGATCTTTTGTAATACTTTATGTTTTAAAAGAGTTATATTTTTCTAGCAAAACTTTTATTTTCGTCCATAAAATTGCATTCTTATTAAACCAGAGTTCAGCGGGTGGAAGGACATAGGTATCACTTGTTCTGGTTGCTGTGTCTACGTTCATGGCATTATCAACATTAAGATCCTGGGTTAAAGTTTTTGCAACCCATACACATTAGGGTTTACATCATAGTTTGGTTGGCAGGTGAGACACTGCATGTCATGGAACTCATGTTATCCTCCTGGTAATTGATTTATCGCCACTTGTCAATCACGCTGGATCAATTAACCAATCAGTGAGCATAAATTAGACACACCTCCAGGCATTGCTTAAGTCCGCCATTTTCCTCTGACAAGCTGCTTGTAGCAATAATGAATTGATTATGATAAGTATTTACAAATTTGCAATGATTTGTTGATTTCTTGATTGATAACGGTGAAAAGAAGTCTTGTAATTCTGACAGTCAATATCCAGATCGTCTAAATGGAGGAATTAGATGTATTCCTTTCCCAAAACATAAGCGAACCTTTGATGGATAACGACTTGTCACATGTATGATCAGCTGAATAAAGACACAATTGATGGCAATTACAACGTGTTTGTTTGCATAAAAGTATGTCCTGTTGATAGCTTGAAAAAAAAAAAAGAAATTGAAAAATATATATGTAAAAATTAACGTTTCAAGAATATAGGTGGAGAACCCCCTAACTTTAAGGCTTTGATATATATTAATTATTCTTGTATAGGAAGCACTGAATCCAAGGCTGCATTATTTTAAAGTTTGAAAATTTACACTTTAATGTTGGCTTGTCCCAAAATTAATGATTTATCGTCTCGATCTTTCACACACTAGACTGACGTTTTACTTTCTCATTGGGTTGAAGGAGGGATGGGGATACAAAAATGTAATTAGTAATAAAGAAATGCAAAATAAAGGTTTCAAATAATTATCTTCCGATATATTAAGCATGCATTTACATGTTTACATCAGCAGACATCATTGATCAAAATTCCATCTGACAAACATAGCAGACCTTAAAATTATTACGTACAACAGTATACTTCTAAACAGTAATTATTTACGATTTTGTTATTAATTTTTAATTCATATACTTCCAAGGCAGCATAAACATAAATCAAATAAAATTAACAACGATAACATTATATGCTAAATACATCAGCATCTTTTGGAGCAAGTTTCCTTTCATATGAATAAGTTCTTAAACAACTTTACAATTGATTGTTATTATTCACTGAATTAAAAAACACTTAGGTTATTAATGTATAAACTTGAACTACATATATAAATATTGTCTACTGCAGTATAATTAATGCAACTTTGTAATTTTATATTTTTAAGAATAATACAACTCACATTAAAATAAACATATTACTTAAACTGAAACATATTTCTTTGCCAAATACTGCATGTTTGTCGGAGGGTAAGTCACGTGATTTGGTAGGCAGAGCAATCTATCATCTGTTGTAAGGTCAATTAAGACAGGGAATATAGCTATTATTATGTCCCTGTGTCTGTCTGTAGGACATCTATCTCTCTGTCCATAAAGATTTTCCTTTCCAGATCATAATTCTCAAACTGTTAAAGGTATTTCATCTAGTCTTGGTACACATGTCAGGCAGGATGCTTAAAGGTGTCTTTTGATATATTGGGGTTTTCTGTATTAACATTGTTTGTTACCATGGAAATAGTGTATAATAAAAAGTATAAAATTGGGTATTATAGCAATAAGTCAATAAGTACAGAACACCCACTCTACCAGGTACCTTGGTATAAGGTGATACACTTTAATAAGGTAGGTATAGCCATGGATCCCACTTCAGTAGGTAATATTATGTATAAAATACCTTGGTATAAGGTTACTTGACCTCATTATAAGGTTACTTTACCTCAGCATAAGGTTACTTCACCTCAAAGGTTGTCCACTTTATATAGAGTCTGAATGTGAGGGAGTACTGTAGTATACAGAGGGGAGATATTTGGGCATAGGGCATTAATACAAGTAGTATAAACATTGAGAATGCTGGACCACCATGATTCTTTACACAAGTGGAGGACCAGGAGGATGCATCATGCTTAGATAACACTTCTTGTTATATGCAATTAGAAATTATATTTAATTTTTAATATAGTTTATCAGTATATGATGGCATAAAAATTATATTTATCAATAAAGATAATTATTCAAAACAGAGCACTTGTGTTCTGACGTAATTTCTTCTTTTTTATTTGGACTGTGTTGTTGAGTATGGCTGCTAATTTTAGACTCTTGCAGTTACTGGGAAAGGTTTATCAACACATCTTTTAAAATTTCTATCAGTCCACTCCGTTAATCCAGCTAGGAATACAGACAATTGTCCACTTTCCATTTCACTCTTCCTTTTTCATAGAAATCTTTGACAATTTTACTTAGTTTGGTAAAACTCACTATAAAAGAAAAAGAGAAAAGAATATTTGTTTAAATCTTCCATGTCTATACATTCGTGAAAAGGTTTAGAAAATAACATTTACATTCTTTTGTGTACATTGCAAGGGTAACATGCTTATGTATCATACCTTTCCTGCTAATATACATCGTTCTAGTTAATATTTTATTCCCTATCTTAATATCCATTTTATGGAAAGATATTATTTTAGAGTTGAGGTAGATGCCACATTTCAGGAAGATAGTCCTCAGGTTATGGGGATACTGCAAAGATGCATTGTGTGCGCCACCCTTTTCAACATAAAAAATAACATCCTAGTCAAATGCCTTCAACTGGTAACTAACTTCTTATTAAACATCAATGACTTTCTGATCTACTGTAGATCAAAAGTACACAAACTGTTATATGTCAACAACAGGTGTGCTTAAAAAGAGCTAAGAAATTGTCAGAACAAAATGGGTTAACATTTTTTTAAATCTATTGTCAATATACACTTCTTACAAATACATACCTTCATGATGAACCAAAATTCTATCCAGATGGTTCTCCAGTCTGTTGCAGTGAAGATCAAATTATTAGGACTTATTATTTTTACCATAAGATGGCTTTCATTCCATATATTAGATATATCAGTGACAAATATTAAAAAGCCCTAAATTTATTACGAGTCCTGGCAAACAGATTGGTGTGCAAACTGGAAGGTTTTACACCAGTTATACAGGTTTAGCTTGTATGGATCAGGTTGCAGATCTTACCTGCTGATGGTTGATCAGATACAGAGGAACTTTGATTTTATGTGGAAGCATCTAGAGGCAAATGAACCATCATTTTATCTCAGAAAAATGATACTGGCTCTTCAGTATACGTGTACTTCTTTCCCCTGATCCATTTGTTCCCACATATGATATCACCCTTCTGTCCCTTGATCCATTTGTCCCCACATTTCATATCAACCTTCTGTCCCCCGATCCATTTGTTTCCACATTTCATATATCACCCTTAAGCCCAAAACAAAATCAAAACAAAACTCTGTCCCACATTTGGCATATGAGTTAACTCTCATGAAGAAGCAGCAAAATTCAGTCTTGCAAATACTGCATAGCTCTCCATTCCCACAGTACCAACTTGGTTATTAAAACCCATCAAATTAATATTTAATCTTTACCAATACAAACATCCTCTACAAATTCCCTCAGATTTAAGAATAAATTCAATTAAGTCAGTGCCGCCAGTTGTGACCATTCCTTTCTTTATACAGGTCGTTCGAAAGATGGAGACATGGTAACAGCTACTGTTGCAAAACCCCTTGGCAACATTATGAGCTGCTTACCAGACAAAGCCACCATTTTACCACAGAATTTACAGTGAAACTCATCTTTGAACTATTTCAGAACGTCTAAAAACAACACAAAGTTATCATCTATTCAGATTTACTTTCCACACTTAAACCTTACAAAACCTTCTTTTGGTAAACCTATTTAACCCTAAGTCTCACAGAAACATAATTTGCTCATAAAACCTGCAGAAAATATTCTGTACTGTTGGCTGCATAGTCCCATTTGGATTAAGCATAATGAGCGGCCAAAGCAGACCCACATTTTCATTTCTAAATGAAAGACGTCATATGGAGTGATGAATGTATGTAAATTGGCATGTTCAGGATACATGGTAAGATATGTGGAATTAAAAACTCCACAGACAAGCTTCAAAACATCCAACACATAACTGGAGATTAGCATCCATCACATGAATAATAAGGTATAGTACAATACCTCATTCATGCACATCTCCTGCAAGGTGAACCTGACTAAAGTACATACATTAATGGTATCCACTGAAAGTAGAAAACATTTTTCTTAAATGAACCAGCTTCAACCACGTGAGACAATTTTTTAAAATGTGAGCTCAGTTAAGAAGCTAATTGATAATGTGCCATCAGAGAAAGTCAGAGAATGCGTTTATATATAAAGTTTTTACCTTCTATTTTTCACAATTTTCCCAATATCTTTTATTGATATGCCTTGAAAAAAGTATATCTCTTGCCTTGAAGAAGTAAGTATTTGCATTTATTTTGCAAGCATTTACCTACCAAAAGATTTTTGAACAATTTGTCCCATTATATGTTTTAAACAAAACTTTTAATTATCACTGTATAGCCAGGATGGTGTTAATGTGCCCTTAAAATTCTGCACATACATACATATTGACACACATAACTGTTGAAATTTGTAAAATCACTCTTTTCATCTGTACGGATCGCAGTCCTCTAAACCGGTATATTGCAGAAATTGTCATGTTTTCCTTAGCCCTGATCATAAATATGTCGTTATGTTTCACTGAAGTTTCAAACTTTTATAGCATTGTTGTAATTTGATTTTATGCAGATAGCTGGCTTTATGACTGCTGTGAACCACTCCCGCAAAAATATCCCATAGAAAAGAAAATTGCAAATTTAAGTTAGCATGAGATTTTGGGGTTTTTCAAATGAAGAATTTTATATAAAGGGAACAAGCAGAGTTGACCTGACATGATAACAAATAATAGTGATCTGAAATGGAACCTTCAAATTCAAGAATTATACACCAAAGGAAATCGTACTTTAGGCCTATTAAGAGGTAAATTGCCATCTTGCGCACAAAATGCGAATAAATAGTTTTCAGGGATTTAGTAAGAATATGCTTGTAGAGTTTTCGAAGCCCCCACCTCCACCCCATTCCAAGGTTTTAGAACTTAGAAGACGAAACTGAACAAATCCAAAGCAAGCAGCCAGTTTTGTTACCTCCAGTTATGTCTGTACCCCATGAAGTATTACCTCAGTATTGAATACGTCGTCTTGTAGACTACTAAAATGAAACGTAGACTGGAAAACAGACTAATAGTTTTCTACAAAGGTCTGAAAAAACAAGGCAAAATTACCCTGCTCAATTTAATCAAACCAAAAACAAGCAATATATATCAACATGAATATAATTGGTTAATGCCATGCCCACCAACTAATAGTTACAGATTCAGCTTCATCCCATAAAGAACCAAGGATTGGAATTCATTACCACAAATATTAATCACAACTGGATCCTCAGTAAACCTAATTGCCAAATTTACAAAATTAGTGCTAACACATTTTTTCTACAATATGTTGTTTTTGTAAAGGTTGACGCTGGGCGGTAAAAAAATGTCATGATGTTGCACTAAACTAATCAAAATCAAGATCGAGGGCAGTTCAAAATGACATTATTTGACTCAGTTTCTATTTTCTAGGATATGAAAGCAATGGCCGGGGACGTTCGGATTCAACCTTGAGTAGGATAGTTCTTAGCTTAAAATGGTAAATCAAAGGGATTATAGTAGGATCGGGTCAATCTGAAAATCAACTAACCTTCCACCCTTGTGAGTAAGACTGTTTAGTATTCTCGAAAATCAAACCAAAATCCAATCTGGATATTAAAAAAATCCTATTTTCTTCGTTTGTTTATTCGAGCGTTCATTTGTTTCCATCATTTTCATTGTAGATGAAATGCACTTACATGCTGCAAGCAAAGTGGAATTGATATATAATATTTCGGGATACCATCTTAAAAAAAGAAATATTTTAAAGCAAAGGAATGTTGAATGATTATTTCATATTGAGTTTTCAGTGCCTGATATTACAGAGTTTTCCATTCAAGGAAGAAAAAACATCTTAACAAAACAATGTAAATTTACAGATCTTTTTATTACTACACCTTTTAGGTATTCGAATAATAACAGCACATCGATATCATCCAAAAATGTTTGGGATACTAATGCCACAAGTTTCACAGCATGAATTTCTTATGATCTGGCTGTAGCTGCCGCACTGTGACCGGACACACCCATTCTGCCTATCACCGAACTCACATCCTAGATAAGATTAAGGCTGAATGAAGTGAAAATATGCAAAAGTTTCTAATAATCCAAAACAGCTTTATCATTGACAAAATTGCAAAAATGTATTCCTTTTCAAATGTAAATGTTATCTTGTGAGGTAAAACCACATCGTTGATTCAGAGGATGAACAGTGTGATTCATATCAAATATGTGATAATCTATTTAAAAAGTGTTTCGAGGCTTAACATGAAAAAGCTGCAATCAACTTGTCTGAACTTGATAGCACCAGCTAATGTTTAATTTATCAATCACGATCAGCAGCAGCAGACACTAAATTGAATGGACAATGTAGAATTTAATACATTTTTTCTTGCATTTATCTCTAATGGCTGTCCGTAGTCAATGTAACACAGAGTATGAGAGAGAGAGAGAGAGAGAGAGAGAGAGAGAGAGATTGTTATTCGCGTGGAAAGGAATCAAAGGGACACTATTGTTCAAGAGATGGCATAAACATCTAGCCAAAAGGAAATGATAATTGTTATATGTTTTTCAGATGGGTTTCCAAGTCATATGGCTTTCCTTTCTTTTGATTTTCAGGCGGAGCGTTGAAGAAATCAAATTTGGTCATAGCCTCAGGGTTACATATGAAATGTTCCTGATTCTATGAAAGAATTTGGATTTTGTCAAAATGTCTTCAGCTCTTTAATCAAAATTTAATATTTGACTGGAAAAAAGTTCTGTAACTTTTCACAAATGTAATCATATGCGATATGTGTTTCTGTACTAACGTCCCATGGATACAAATATTTCAGATTTTCTTCATTTGTTTATTGCTACGTACAAATATACTTCGCTCTGTATGTTGTTTTGAAGATTTTACACAGTTCTGCATTCACACTTACCGGTTATATTTCCTTTGTATGCCTTGCATGTTCCACAGCAAAGATTCACGTTGTCGCCATAGTAACACATTCTTTTATTGGCCACTGAAGGGATATTGACAGCACACCAGTCACTTTTGTCACCATAATGACAGTTGGCATCTGCAAGACAGTTCAGTAAATTATTAGACATTCTTGATTAGAATTTATGGGCAAAAAGTACAATAGTAGAAACCTTTGATTGAAAACTTAATAAACCCATCCCATATAAACAGTTTTAACCCCCACCCCACATCCACACTCATAAAAATAGACAAAACAAATAACAAATAAACATGAAGATGTTCACGTTCTGCGGCTGAATTCAGCAGTTTCTAAGGAAAGGAGCACAATGTAACTTTTAACGGAATTAGTAGTTCAGAACAAGACACGTGGGTTATAGTGGCCTGTTTTTGTCGTAAAAGTGCAACGATTTTCTGTTGCATTCATGAAATGTTGTGCATGCCGGTTGGGGGGGGGGAGGGTCCGGACGCCCTCCTCGGCTAAAAAGAAAAAACGTACACACAAACATACTGCCACTGGTCACTTGTAATTTGACCATCATCTAATTTTTGCGCACCTTTATTGGGTATTAAGCACACTCTGAGTAAATAGACACAGATTCTCGCTTCGGTGCCCTTTCGAGGAAAGTCAGGTCCCTTTTGAAATTGGAACACACTTCCCCCAATACTTGACTTGATGCGGCCCTCTTGTGGCCATTTTAAATACTGAACCTAATGTGTTTGAACGGTTAATCAGTAGAATCAATTTACAGGTAACTTTTTGCAACCAGGAAATATGTTCTATTTAGGTATTGAATAGATTAACTGACGTACAGAAACTTGTTTAAGCTTTTATCACGATATTTTCACACAATGAAACTTTCAGTGAGATACTTGTAATACCCCTCCAGAACTTTTTAGAATTGTATCATTTTATTATGGATGTCAAGATGATTTAATATTTGTAAAATGTTATAGAAGAGTTTAAGTTTTCATAATCCGCCTTTAAATAAATTCGCTTTTTCATGTTATTAATTTTCCTTTGAACTCCATTTCATGTTTTGTTTCAACTGATTATTCATTTTATCAAGGTGGACCGTAAGGCAAACATATCGTTCATAAGGAGTCCGTAGTAACCGCTAAGCGAGTTTTGGACCCAAATTTTATATTTTAGTGAAATGCATTTAAGAACGTTTTTGTAGTAACAGGTCTCAGTACATACACTGACCTAGAATAACCCTAACTCTCTATCTCCACCCCACCCCACCCACCCCATCCATCCACACTCTACTTCACCCCACCCACCCCATCCATCCACACTCCACTTCACCCCACCCACCCCATCCATCCACACTCCACTTCACCCCACCCACCCCATCCATCCACACTCTACTTCACCCCACCCACCCCATCCATCCACACTTCACTTCACCCCACCTACCCCATCCATCCACACTCCACGCAATGAACACTTGGCCAACCAAACAACTTGGAAATTTGTAAGCTTACCTAAATATTATTTATAAAAGATTGTTTACGCCACTGGCAAATCCTTTGCTTTCTAAATCGCACTGAAAACAAAATGTTGGTAAAATACTAAATATGCCAAAGTTATTTTTCAGACCTACGTAGTTTGTCGATGAACGGGGTGGTTCGACATGAATACATTTTAAACATAGTTAAATAAATTTAAAACTCCAATTACTGACGAGAAACAAACGCGTCAATGTGGAGAATCTTCCAGATGTTATAAAGTAGTAATTTTATCAAAGTTTAAATTTGGGGGTATATAAACACATAGTAGAAAAATGACAATTAGTTCTTTATTAAACATTTTGATTGATAAAGTTTACATAAATTGTTAAAAATTCAAACGAATAGCATTTGCAGCAAACCTCTCCTTCTGATTTCTAAATCGTATTTAGTTATTGGTCAGACGTTAAAAGTGCCCAAGTCTCTCTCAGAATTCTCTGAGCTATGACTTGGGGCAGTTCGGCATGAATACAAAGAAAACACTGCCCTCAATGAAAGGAGTATTTTTCTTTAAAAAATAACTTTCCGATACTATGAAGCAGTTATTTAAGTTAATGCCTGATGCAATAAAAGTTAAATTTTGGAGATAGATATTCAAATTTTATGAAAATTACAAGGAGCTTTTTTGAAAATTTTAATGAATTTTAAACAAATATATTTTTTTTTATATAAACAATTTGCCCCAAAATGTAGCATATGCCACCGACTTATAATTCTGCTATCTAAATAATATGTTTTCTAAAGTATTCAAACAACGTCCTTGATGAAGCATTCTTCAAAGTTCTTTGGGTCAGGCAATTTGGATTTTAATATTTCTATAAACATTTTACATCATAACGTTAATGCATGCATTGTAAAAAGTCAAAAATGTCCATGGAAATGTTAATGCATGCATTGTAAAAGTCAAAGATGTCCATGGAAATGTTAATGCATGCATTGTAAAAAGTCAAAGATGTCCATGAAAATGTTTACGAAGGCAGGCAAAATCTTCCGTTATTTTTTTAAAAAGTAAATAAAAATATCATTATTTTCTTATTTTTAAAAATCACTTTTTCATAACTTTTTAAAAACGTTCAGTTAGGTAACATAATTATTATTTCTCCAAAACTAGCCAAATAAACTGGTATGAACCGTAGATCTTTCCTTTTAAAATCAAGCTATGAAAACGGACTTAATTTTTCCTGTCAAAGCCTAACAAGCATTCTACAGTTTCAGATACTTTTGGGACATTCCTCAAAACGCGTTTATTGTCGCGGAAATTCACGGGATATTTTGAGTCGCTTATATATGATCCCTTTGATATTCGCTGCCGCTTTCATTCCCTGAGTTATTTAGCTGACTGGCACATTCATCAGGTCCCTATAACCCACATTTGCGATAGGCATAGGCGATAGGCATACCCTCCATATATCATAGATAGGACCGGTTAGTGGTCACTTGGAATTTTGCACAGCGATACGAGTTTGGGGTTTATTGTGCCAAACCAGTTACGATCAATGAATTTCTAAGTACATAATGTTTGAAAAGTATATTTTGCTCAAGTATCACCAAGAATTTTAGCGGCTTACATTCATAATGAAAATTTACTCAAGTCCGGTTTCGAGTCGACCTCACATAAACCGTCAGTACAACTTCTACAGTTTCTGATGCATGTGCACGGGCACTATACTATGTCAGACTTGAGAAGGAAACAGAGTATTTTAATTTTTGACAAATTTGAGAACGACAGTCCGGTATCGTTGGGCAAACTGTTCTGTTTATATCGTAGATGCATTAACCTTAATGGATGGTCATATCACTATGGCGGTTTCACAAAAAGACGTCTGACTGGACCTAAACGAAATTCTGTCGTCCTGAGCGGAAATTCAGATTAGCATGGGGCTTTCATCGAAATACTTCTTAAGGTATCTAGCTTGTCTTAAATGCAAATAATGTTGATCTGATATCATATATGACCTCCACAGTGACTACTTTTACAATTTCATTACTATTCCTAATAGATGGAAAATCATATCAATGTTCGGTTTTCACCAGAAGACTTAGTATGGTGTTTACTTGATGCTAAATAAAAATGGTTCCGATCTGACATCCAGTATGACTGTCAAAAGACCGCTCCGGTGCCCTAGCGGTTAGAGCGTCCTCCTCGGATGAGGGAGGTCGTGGGTTCGAACCCCGGCCGAGTCATACCAAAGACTTCTAAAAATGGTACTAACAGCTGCCTCGCTAGGCTCGCAGCATTAAGAGGTTAGTGCTATTACTGGTCGGCCTGGTGTCAGGATAATGTGACTGGGTGCAACCTGTCTGCGGCATGATGCCCCAGTGCTCGACATCACTATACACTGCCACACTGCAGACATCAAAGCGAAATGATGAAAAATTTTTAAAGCTACGTTAAAAATCCAAATCACACACACACACACACACACACACACACACACAAACGCACACACTAAACATACTGAAAAATTTGTAACTTATTCTCCTTAATATATATGGCCCTATCAACACTGGGTTTTAACGAAAGTCTTCTAATGGTTTCTGGTTGTCCTAAACGAAAATGGTGCCGATCTTACATAAAGTATGCCTGCCAGGGTGACAAATTTGGAAATCATATCACTCAAGAATATTAGAGATGGTTTCAACACTCAGCAGTTAATAAGATGAAATGGTATTATCCTGAATGTGTGGAAATTATTTTCAATTGGTAAAGCAAGCGTCAGTATCTTTGATGGACTCTTGCTTTATCATTGTAGCTGGTTGGTCTCAGAACCTAGTTGGTTTTTAGGTGGGGTTTTAAAAGAGGGGGTCATTTAAATAATGGAATGGCACTACTATTCAATCTATATGACAAATATTAATACAAACGTTGATGGACAAAGGTTATAAATTAGTGTAAGTTGATATCACATTCCCTTTAAGGATATCTTGCTGTACCCTCCCTGCTAACATCTACACCATATATACATTTTATTATGTCTACTTCAAGATTAGGTATGATAGAAATGGGATCAAATAAAGTCACACAAATAAGTTCAGGTCATTACTTTCACTTGTTTGCTTCTGTTGTATACTAATAATACGAGTCTGCGTGAAACTCAGATATATGAAACATAAATTGTATCAAAGTTTAAAATTACGGATCAACAGAACAATTAGTACGAATAACAGTACCCCTACTTCGTGGATGAGGTACTAAAACGTTCCTGTATTAATGGAGCAGTCAGGTTTGATTCATACCTGGCGCGTTTTCACCATATTGCCAGAAAGTTAAAATACGTATCCTTAAACAAATCAAATATTCTTTTTATTAAATACGAGTATCGCCGAATTTCGTTGTAGAAACAAGAGTACACAAGAGTTTATCTTCTTCATAAGAAATGTTCTGTTGTATCGTCCTCGAAATTAGTTGATCTAAAGACTACCTCCGTTTTCAACCTCGCTTTCATTTTTATGTGTGCCATATAGGGACATTGCGTCCCTCTTTGGAATCGTAAAAAGACAATATTAAATATGGCGTACATTGAATAACTTGTCGTAGAATATCAAAATATCATATATCAAGCCTTATTTGGAAAGCGAATTAACGCGAGAATTTCGTGTTATCTGTCATGGTGGTCAATATGCGGTTATTGTAAACATACCAATATATTTAACCTTGTATGGACTTGATAACTTTATCATAAGCCAAACTTCCTGAAAAACAACTGTCCTTAGGTAGTAGATTTTTACTCATGTCATCTTTTTGTCTTTGACAATATTATTGTTTGCCCCACTTCAAGGTACAGAATCACATCGTAGCTTCAGAACATGGGGTATAATTAATATTTGTACATTCAAAGCTATTGCTAGAAAAGATAGGTCTAATTATACCTGTTGCTCAATCAGAATACGCCCTGACTTTATCGCCAAATGATTCGAAAAATTTACTTGTATATTACCAAATTACCAAAAGATGTCACGTGCACATCATACTCTATAACAACGGTCATTACGGACGACTGAGATGAGTTATTCTTGGCAGAAGCATTTCATGCATTAACTCGCTTGAGAACTGTTCTTTTCACAAAACCTTTGCAAATAATTCCATAAAGCTTTCATGTTTTTTATATGGTTCTAATTTGCCTAGCGTACTTTGCTTTTCCTGCTATTTCCCCTTTTCACGTGTGTATCGCTCCATCGAAGCATTTCCGAAATGGATTATCGTGGAAAAACCACTAGGTATTCAGATTGACCTGATACTGTGGTAAATTAATAGGGCCACTCCTTTATGGATGGTGCCCATACTTCCAGCAAACATTATCATCACGATCGATTTGAAGGGAATACCTTCCTTGTGATTTCCAGCATACCGGCCGCATGTTCCACAACACAGGTGTTCGTTCATGTAGCACAAGTGTGCGTCGCGTGCAGATTGGATATGGGAACTGCACCAGTCACTTCTGTCTCCGTAAAGACAATCTGCGAGGAATGGAGACATCAATCTGAATTTGTTCTTTAGGAAAGTGAATACAAAAGTTATTCTCGCTCACAATACTCTTTGGCCGATATGTTTGGAAAGATATCTGAATCATTATTACTTTATTTGGCTTTAAGGTGTAACTGTCAATGCTTCCCAAAAAGTTTCATTCATGAAATTTCCATGTTATAAACTGGAAATGCTGTAACTTTTGCTGTATAAATAATGACTTGAATCACATACAAAGTTAAAATTTGCAAGAAAGTTTTCATGTATCAGGTTCTCACATTCTGTAATCATCACGAAAAAGACAGATTTCTTACCTGGACGATTACTATTCTTGTACTGATCACATGTCTTACAGCAAAGTTCTGAGTTGTTCACAGTCTTTGTTCCCTGGTAACAGATGTAGTTGTCTGTTGCATGTTGGAAGTTTGCGCCACACCAGTCGCTCTTATCCCCGTACTCACAGCCTGTGTTTATTTGTATATAATATAGCGTATTCTATTTCTGACTGGTTAACACTGTGTTTTTAAGTATTAGAAGAAGTAATTTCTAAATCACAGATCATAAGATACACTCTTTAAAGAAATATAACCATGTCTAAAACTAAGTTTCGAAAACAAAACAAAAAAGTTTTTTTATCCCTAGTGATAAGTGACTTCACTTAAAGTAGAAAGCAAAACTAAAAGTCTGCTAAAGATCGTTGTCTTAATAACATACGCCGTAAAAAAAATTTTTAAAAAAATGAAACTTACCCAAACTTATCTAGAGGTGATCTATTGAGCACAAAAGTGTTGCATTACTCACCGCTCTCTTATCAGTGTGGAACTTTCAACGTTAAAGATTGTTATTATTCAATAATCACTTAGGTTTATGATATCGGTAGACACGGAACACCTTACGTTGATGATAATGAGAAAAAAAAAATGAAACAGGAAACAACCCCTCCACAAAAAAAAAAAACAACAACAAAAAGACAAGAATTTCACCCGTCACTGCATACGTCGAGAAAACAAATGTTAACTCTTGCATTATTCAGAAAGATTTGGTGGATAATAAACAAATGATGGGGCAATACCATTATTATTATTATTATTATTGTTATTATTATTATTAATCTCTTCGACATCCTCTTGGTGTTATTTTTGATTCTCTGGTCTGTTTCATCCGAGTTCGGAACACATCTAGGGGCCTCAGATCCCAAGGACTCCCCTAAACGGCCTTGCTGAGCCGATGAGTGCCACTTTCTGTAGCAGGTTTGATATTAGTGCTAAATAACTTCTTTAGGCTGCCTCCTAGTTTGTGTGGTATTATTTCTAGTGCTCCAGCCATGAGTGAAAATTATACCTGTCTGACACGTATTAGTATTAGTATTAGTATTTGACTGATCACAATTGTGAGACCAACATACCAGCTATTCCCGTATAAACAGTTGCACAGCTAGCACAGCACATGCGCTTGGTCCATGAATCGTAGCAGCTATGTGGTTTTGATTTGATTAAATTCTTGCAATCCAAACCATCTCTGACAATGCCAGGATTGTCTCCATAAAGGCACGTGTCTGAAAATAAATAACTCGTTCAAGCATTGCATTTATAAAGGGAGTGGTAAAAGCAATAAAGTTGGTTTACTGAGTTTAGAGTTGCCTTTGCATCTGTTGAAGCAGAGATGTCTGGAAAAGAATTCGGTTAAGTTCACTGTAACGGTCTGAAGAATCTCAAGGTATGCAGTTCAAAGTATGCGATTTTCAAAATTCGATTGTCCTGTTTAACTTTATAATTCCAAATGAACATACAGCGTAAAACATTAAGAAGGGTCATGAGATGCAAATTAATTGGATATTTAATCTTCACAGTACAGTAATCCTTAATTTGATATTTAGTTTTCATAGTGCAGTACTCCATTTAATATTTAATTTTCAGAATGCAGTACTCCTTAACTGATATAACGAAATATTTAAAATCAGCCTTCTATTTATCAAGATACGGCCAGCTAAATTACCGTTTACATTTCCAGCTAAGCTTTTTATTTTTTTAAATATTTATTCTTCTGTTTAGTTTTTCAGGGATTATTTTTGCGGTTTAAACTTCTACTTTGCCTGTTTCAGCCTGCTACTATAAAAAAAATATTGCTATGGTTAAAATTTGTGTCTTACCTGGAACAGGAGGAGCATAATCATAGTGAACACACATTTGCTGTTTGCACACCTGTGAGAATATGAAGATTTAATTTGTCGGCAGATATTATACGAATATCGTCCAAATTTCTTGCACGTTTGTCAGGTTTCGTACTATAACCTTATTGCTGTACCAGAGAATGTGTTGTATAGTCTTGTACCAAAATTAATTCATCGATTAAATATTCTGAAGTGTTAGAATTGTATACCATGTTCTATTTGTCTTTTGTATTGAATAACAACAAATTCACAAATACAAGAAATGCATATAAGACTTAGCTACAATGAAACATAGACAGCTGCTTTATTTACAGATATTGTATCGACGATTGGTTACGTCTCAGAAACATTTATGCAAGAAAATCCAGACTAGAGAAGAAAACAAACAGATAGGTCGACTTATTTGCCATTGTTTGGTCTTGCTTTTACCATGCTTGGGAATTTTAACATTTTTTTAATTCCGCAGTCGATATTTATTCGAAATTAAAATTAAATTACCTTTCCTCTAATGGCATGGGACCTGAAGCGTTTTAAAGACTATTGTTCAAGGCATTGATTTGAACTTTATTCTATCAGAGTGTATGAAAATATATCCTTCCTACAGTGTTCCACACCTACCGTTCCTTCGGGAAACAATATTAATGGCTATCAGGCACGTGCGATATTGGTGATTACGAAGGGTACTTCTGATGATCATATTAAGGGATGATATGTTCTCGATACAACGAAAGACAAAAAGAGTGAGAATATCCGAAAATCACTGAAGAGCAAATATGTAGAAATAGAAGAGAAAAAAATGTATGCATAATCACAAAACAGAGGAAGACAAACAGTGTAGAAAGAGCAAAACCTACATCAGTTTGCTTCAGGGACTTGCCATTTTCACATGATCAACTTTCAGATTTATGGAGTTGAAGAAGGTCAAAGATATGGTGACTTTCAGTGAGGGACTTCTTGATTTTACAGAAGAAAAATACATTTGACAGGGAAAAGCAAAACTATAGACTCAGGATTAGAAATCCAACGGTGCACACCTTCACCACTGACTTTACTTGCTAATACTGTAAAATTAACTCTGTGTTTGTGGGTTTAACGCCATGTTTCAGTACCAGATAGGCTTTACATGGCGGCCAGTATACTGTATGGAGGAAGAATCCTGGAAAATCCAAAGGAAGAGCCGCCTACACACGGAAAGCCACTTACAAGTTTTGTCACACACCCACGTTGGCCTTGAAAAGATTCGAACCCATGCGGACAAAGATGAGATGTCAGCGTAAAGGCCAGCACCTTAGATAACTCGGCCATCTGGGGCCCCAATTTAACTCTGTAGTAACATACTAGTATTCAAATAGGATGATACAAAGACCTGCACACGTCCTCTTAAATCAAAACGAAAATTGTAGCATTTATTTTATAGTTTATTGCGTTCCTGTTATAAAAGTTTTTCTTTCCAACTTACAAACACATCGTTTGTTAAATTTTAATACCTCAAATTGTTTACGCAATGTGTGTATGTAATTATACAAAGTAGTTGTGACTGTTTTCTTCCATTAACTATTTATTTTCATTCTTTGTCATTTTTATCTAAACTGGCAGATGTACCCACCCACCCCATCACCCGCGTAAACGTGAGATAAAAACGATATCCCCGTACACTGCCAATTTCGACCTCATACAGGTGTATATACGTCTTAATGTTTACTAACCTTCACATGGAAATGATCTGCGAAAAATTGGTCATGCAGTGCAGGCAGTTCGTATATTGTTTCAAAGTAGTTTAGGCAGACATTGTTAATTTGCCCAGTATGTCTTCTTCTTTTTCATTATCAGTATTTATTGTATCTGCATTCTTTGCAAATCATAAAATGTGGATTTCACTGAAATAACCTGTTTTCGTTATGATACGTTTAACTGAAATAACTCCACCAAAACGTACAGAAATAAACATGCAACATATGTACATCCACCAAGCAGACTTAGGTAAAACGACTAAACCAAAATACAAAACTTAATTTTGTGTCTGCAGTTATATAAATATACTACTTTAGCATTCTGGTGCAGACTCTATGGTAAAATATTGATTTTTGCTGTAGCCAGACGCATAAACTGACTAGTGAAACTATGTTACATGTCCATGACCTGATCGGCAGTTTTGAGATGAACTGAGTAGTAAGATTTGTCACGTGGGGTATGTTGTGAAATATAGTCCTAATAGAAGGTGTATATAAGGAGAAAACTGAGCAATCAGATTCATTCCTATTTTGGAATAATCATCATTTATTGTGTTCCTGTTGTAAGTCTGTAGACGTGTTGTATTTGTACATAGATATTATTCGAGAGGAAAACATTTTTTGGACTGTTCAGTGGAAATAGAAAGTGTTCATTATTTGGACTATAATGTTATTCTGGAACTATTGCGAATTATTCAAAGGAGTTCCGGACAATGCCAACTTTGACAATGTCACGATTCTTGGTGGACCAGTACATTTCCGGTTTAAAAATTTATACGGAACTTTTCATTCTTTAGGACTTTATAGAACTTTATCAGGGTTATTTGGGATTCACTTCATAATACTGTAAGTTCCTCTCGCACTTTCATTTATAACTTTGATAATTATATTATTTGTTAAGTTTTACACAACTTTTTGTTTTACTTCTTTCTGTTACTTAGTTTATAACCAGACAGTCGTAACAGAAGACAAAAGTAATGGCTGGTCTAGCTATTCCAATTGTTATTTTTATGTAAATAAAACAGCAAAACACCGAAACATCTTAAGTCAATCTCCTGGATGAGGAATGCCACTCACTTTCATGTATCCACATGGCGTTCCATCGGCTGGAATGGTCTCTATGCACCACTTGTCTCTGTGTGGATCAGCACATAGCATGCTTGTGCATATAGTGTCTCCATATGGCCTGTCTTTGTAAGTATCCGCACCCTGTATTTGTTGGAAAATATTTCAATATCAGTAGCCTCAATATTGATTTGGATACGATATTCTTGACGATGTCGGCTAATAATAATTAATGACACAAAAGGTAGGAGATACTGGCATTTATCAGCTTAACATGTTTATAACCCATCAGGATGTTGGGCTATATTATCCTTGTACGTCCGTCCGTCACATTTAGATTAGGTATAGCGTTTAGATTGTGTCAAGCACAGTGGTGGAGCATCCGAGATCGTGAACAAATTTTTATTGTGATATCTTTTGGATGATTAACAGAAGCTTTTGATAAAATGATAGAATGTATGTTGCAAAATACTTAGAACAAATTCAAATTATCTAAGATCTATAACTTGCACACCAAGTTAAAATAAATTAATTAATTGTTGATAACTTATTTGCTTTATGTTCTTATTTCCTTTATTTCTGCGCTTTTAAAACGTTCTGTATTAATTATAGATTACACCTACCCGGCAGAAATACGATCCATGACCATTCTCCTCTATGCACTGCTCGTCCACTGTTTTGTTCAAGCCAATCAGGGCACCTATAGAAGTATTTATTTATTTACTTATTTATTTTTTTTATTTATTTATTTATTTACTTGCCTGGGTTTGTTTTCTCTTTAGTTTTTTTTTTTTTAAAAAAAGTGAAAGTTCAACGTCTGTTACATTATGAGTGGTTCAATATAAGTTTTAGCGAGCCGTATCTATGTATCTATCCATCTCAATCTCTCCATCACACACACACACACACACACACACACACACACACACACACACACACACACTCTCTCTCGATCGATCGATCGATCGAGAGTGAGAGCAATACAGTCAAACGGGTTAGAGAGTTATCATTTGTTCCAAACCCGATTCGAACCAGAGCCGCAAGTAATGGCAACTATCACCTAGCTCTTGTGCATCAGCGCCATAGCTCACACGACCCTGTGCTCATCTCCTAGAAAGGAAAGGATGGGGTGAAATTGAAGGAAAGGACACGATGTGCACAAGAACTCGAGGCAAGAGGAATTTAATAGACGTGCGCATGGTTAGGGAGTTGGTGCATCGAAGTTCGGCGATAAGTAATGTTTTTCAATTAATAATTAGAATTTAACGTATAAAACTTGTATCTCTAAATTAAATTCTGCTTGCCTGATGAGCGAGTACTCGTGCACATCGAGTCCTTTCCATGGACGTTGTTCCATCCTTTCTCGGCAATACGTGCATGGTCATGTGGATTAGGGTACTGGTGAATGGAATACGTGCATGGTCATATGGATTAGGGTACTGGTGAATGGAATACGTGCATGGTCATATGAATTAGGGTACTGGTGAATGGAATACGTGCATGGTCATATGGATTAGGGTACTGGTGAATGGAAGATAGGTGATATGTACCGTTGCTACCTTATTGGCATAATTTGAAAGCAAATATAAAAACATCCAATAACAATTGTGTATAGGACAATTTTTCGTATATACTGCTATTGGTATGCGGGAAACGCTCAATTATATATATATATATATATATATATATATATATATATATATATATATATATATATATATATATAAAATTTTGCACTGTATGCCTTTGCATACAGTAATATATTATTTTAATAAATCACCTTTTGCTCTTGAACACGAACCACAACATATTGTGTGAATATAATCAGCATAGCATTTCTGTGGACTTCTTGAAATCAATTCTGAGCAGGTCAGTCCTTTTTCAACTACCCCCGGTTGGTCTCCCAGAGGGCAGGAGTCTTAGAGAAAAATAATTTTATTTAAGAATTTGGTTAAAGTGTAAATTTATATGCATGCATCATATACATAACACACACAAACATATGCACCTCCACCCATATATATATATATATATATATATATATATATATATATAGAGAGAGAGAGAGAGAGAGAGAGAGAGAGAGAGAGAGAGAGAGAGTTAATATTTCTCGATCGCAGTAGGAATCAGTTCAATTTAGATTTTTAGTGCTATGCTTTAAATTGATAACATATAGCCATTTTTGTGCGCCTTTGAATACTAATGCATACATAGATACTTGCATACTTATATATATATATCACACTTCCACCGACCTCCACGAGTCTAAATTTCGTTGGATCCTACTTGTGAAGATTTCATAAATTGGGACGCAATATACGAAAATAGTGTAAATAGCATAATATATTAGAGTTTGTTCTTCATCCATGTTTGAGTTGGACTTTTAAGTTAATTTTGTGTCAAAGACCTTGGCGTTTTTAGCAGCCTAAATTTGGTCACCAAGTATAGTGTCATCAAATGTCAAATATCTTCGCGACTTGTGGAAAATTAAAAAATATAATTGATGGTCGATCAGATGTGTAAATTCAAATGAAAAATAAACGTTTCCTACCTAGTGCTCTTTTGGCATTTTGATCCTGTACACACGTTCCCAAAATACACCACTGCAAAGGTTTGATTAATGAACAATTATATGCGAACTCTACTAAAGTAAAACGTGTGTCATACAGATGTACTTTCAAAAGATGTTTTGATCATACGGAGACCCACACCTACACAATTTCATTTTGTACAATTTTTTTTTTTATCCTGACCGATAATTATTCAGACCACTCCGTGTCTTCCGATGGATCTGGATATTGGACGTTTTGATTGTTTACAACATGGCCAATTCAGTATAACTAGGAATGTGTCGTAATTGCAAAATGTGTAATTTAGGATGTGTCGTGATTGCAATGTAGCGTATTCCTATGAGATAGCTTCATAACTCGTATAACAATATATGTTTAGTCCTCAAAACTGGATCCTATCTAGCAATGACTTCTGGGTATTCATTTATAATGTGATACATAGTACCACATAGGAATTAAAACATAATTACGTTGCACATTGACAACGTTGATTCGGAACCTGGAAGATAAAAACTGGTAAGGTTCCTAAAATGTCCTTGATATGGCACCATCTCTATCACTTGTCACCCTTATTCATTATAGCTTTGAAGAAAACGGACATGTTCACGAAAGACACTTCGGGTACAATTTCAAACAATATTTAGTTGCTATAAAGTGTATTTTATGGTACTAAAATAAAACATTTTAATCAATTATGACACGTACATATCTGTTAGAACCATGAGTAGCAGATTGCATCTATGCAAATGTGAATTTTTTATAAAAAAAATATTTATTTGACACATTATCCAGAAATGGTCATCATTCGATTTGAATAATGTAACATGATTGTATTTACCTTTTGATCACCGCATGGCGTTCCCTCACCGGCATTCAGGCCATGGCACAAGAGGTCCTTGGGGTCGAAACAGTTCATATGGCTGCACAGTTTACTGTATGTGACGTTATAAAAGGACTGGAGGAGAATAAATCAAGATTACAGCAACAAATTATTTATTTTCCCCATACCAAAATGTAAAATACTTTGCATTTGTGTCTTATCATGAAATCCTTGTATAGGATTCGTAACACATTAAAACTCGAATTGATACTTTCATGCTGTATGTAGGAAAGTGCAAAATAATTACTTATAAGATCGGCATGGATTCTGATCATATGCATAAAGTTGCAAGAAATTAAGAAGGAAATATTATACGTTGTTATACCTATTCATATTTCTTGATGGTAAAGCTAATGACAAAATAAGAAAGCCGTCTCAGACGTTCTTCGTATTACTAAAAATTTCTGTTCTCGAGGCACACTGATGATTTTTGCCTGCGAAATACATGAAGTTAGCTCAGATATGAGTCTGTTTTAAAGAAAATAGGTTTTAAAACTGTCGTTTAATATCCTTGATGCTGAATTTGAATTTACCGGCATCACTTGTGGCTGTTAATATTTTAATTTTTTTTTCTTTCTGTTTAATTTGACAGAATATTATTGCTCTTGATTAAATGCAGCATGATTAAATACAGATTTCCTCTGCTGCACAAATATAGAATGGCCTACCCAATAATCTACCTTGACGAAAACAAACACCCAACAATATTATTAAATTGGCAACTCAAATAAGACTATATTCATTCGAAAGAAAATTTACAAGTCTTGAAACAAAGATAAGTGCAGTCTTTATGTGTGGTTGTGCAGAAGAGAAAACTTTTTGGTGCTCACTCTGCAGACATACGAATGGGGTCCATATTTTATCTGGCACTGTTCATCAGCCCCGTATATCGAACCGTACATGTGCTTCGAATATTCAATGTCTTGGGGAAATGGGCGGGGATTATTGTCTACTCGTAAACAATTGGAGTTTCTCCTACAAATTGAAGGGAAAATATCCTACATGCAGTACATTTAAACACAACAAATCATTAATTAAAAATGTTTACGTTTTTTTCTAACTGGCAGACGATATATGAGTTTTGAACGTTTTAAAATGTAAGTAGGATTCAATCAAATTGACTATCAAACAACTTACATTGCCACGTTCGAAATGATGCCTTTATTGTCGAAAGTAACAAATGCTATAACTATTAATAGCTGATAGGACGTTACTGATTTTGTCCACCAGTAGCAAAACAAATGTCTGAAATGATATGAAAAACATTTTCAAAAAATAATACCCATGAATAATCAGGGACATGAATGATGATGATGTAATGCATTGCGAAGCTCGTGCGACTCAAATGTGCTGTCATTTACTAGTGTCAAAGATCATATATCCGTAGTTTTAATTTATGAATGAAATTTTTAAGGTATTTTCACAAACCTCTTTTCTTGAACTCCCACCCTCTCAAAAAAGGCAAAATCAACTCCAAAGTTTACACGGTTAACAATAGAAAGTGGTGTTATTGTTTTTAATAGGATATATATATATATATATATATATATATATATATATATATATATATATATATATATATATATGTGTGTGTGTGTGTGTGTGTGTGTGTGTGTGTGTGTGTGTGATCTTGAGGCTTGTAAACGGGTGTTAACAGGATCAGCGTCTAGATGATTGTGTTATGATCAACATTGTTGACATGCATTTCGGATATAAACTGCTGTATAAGCGTATACCATAATCCTAGCTATGTATGCATTAACCTTAAGACAGCTCTACATCTCCTATATGAAGGGTGCTTTTCTTTAAGATGCTGATATACTTTTGGTATAAGATTATATATTAATGTGACATTTTATTGTAATTTCAGTACCAGTCAGTGGACAAGGTGCGCCAGCATACAGGAGGGTAGACCAAAAAGTAGGTCTCCGCTTTTTATTCTGACATTACTGGTTAACGGAGACCTATTTGTTGGTCTAACAGGAGGGAAATACACGAAACAGGTGAAGGCTCCCGTCTCCCCCTCCCACAATCTGAATTTCGACTTTACTATGAAAATATATAAAAGCATCACTCTAGAAAATCAAAATAAAATTATACCCATCTAGTTGATTCATGTAGTGTTTGATATAGTCGGCTGTGCAAGAAGAGAAGAGCCACTCTTTGTGTACATCTTGTGTTGATGCACGATTTGGCGCCATCATCAATCCTTCCGCAGCAGAGCACATGTTCCCGTCACCATCATGATTGGACCCGAGACTAGGTAACATAACATTGTGAAAATTTTGTATCGGTGAGTTATACATAATTCAATTGAGGTTACATTAAGCTTATTCATGATTTGAAATGTTAAATATTAAACAGTATTATGCAGTCCTTGGATAGAATAAGATGTCTTAACAGTTCACGAAAATTATGAACTTTACGTTCTATATATGTGTTTGTACCGCCAGATGCGGCGCGTGTGTTTGAATCACATTTGGGCAAAGTTCCATAGTGGCGCCCTACTTTGCTATAGAGAACAGTTTTAACGTCAGTTGCCCAGATTTGCCCCCCACCCTATGTCCCACTTAAATATAAGTTTTGTGAAGAATTACCCCCGTTACATTAAGGTGAAGGTGAAATACTATGAACATTTCAGCTGCAAACAGCCCCCCTTCCACCCCGTCGCGCCGCCAAAGAGTACCGTTATTTCTTAATATAAGATGAATATAATTCCTTCTCATCACAGCTTTGGAAGCGGACATTTGAAATGAAACATATGATTCCAAGCATTTCTAACAGGTTCTCTCTACTGTTCTTGTTCATTTAACGTGCGGGAAACTTCAAAATCCATGCGTTAAGATTATGTCGCAGGAAATAACCAGAACGACGGTGAACCAGTTTAGGTCTATTATGTATGCGGTTTTGTGTATCAGAGTTGCGAACAGAAAGAAAAATTCTCCAGTAGGTCACAATGATTTACAAAAACAAATTATTCTCTTCGGTATTGGATCCCCTGGCTGTTTATCCTAGTTGCCCTAACCTATCTGCGGCCTTGTTGTGTATGTTTGTGTGCACGTGTGTGGAACGAGATATGTCATAAAATTGTTTAATTTTCATATTCCTTACCTGTGACTAAGCTCATGTGCAATGGTATTGGCTGTATAGATGTACATGCTATCTTCTACTAGCGAAACACTTCTGTCTGTACACATCGCTGCAACATTCGCGTAGCCTGGATATAAAGAGTCGTTGAGAATCATAAAATACACCGATACAACCCCTTTTAAAATAAATAAATTTTACAAATATATGCTCTCCTGGATTATATTTCTTGTATTTCATTTACGTAAGAAGCTACCATTGTTCCGTCGTTAAAGTGCTGGATACGCAATCAGTGCTTTTCGGATCGGAATCCTACCCAGACTAAAACATGTCATGAACTTTTCACCAAACAAAAAATTTTCTTCATATGTGGAGCCGTGCTTTCCTGATACCAGACTCTGTTATAATCATTATGCTTCAGAATGTTGGCATATGTTTTGTACCTTCCTTTGCAACAACCCAAGTAAATATTTTACTTTGTTTTCTTATGAATACATACCTACTTTTGATTCACTCTTCTGTGTCTGAATTTGATACCTGTGGATTATGTATATATATATATATATATATATATATAGATAGATAGATAGATAGATAGATAGATAGATAGATATAGTCTTGTTCACGTAGTGTATTCTTAACATAGGAACAGTAATTACCAAGCAGTATTTGGTTATTTACAACAAGGAGCGCCCAGAAATGTTTGTATACACTGTAGAAAAGTAGAGTTCATACTTCTAATGTTCATAACGAGATTCATGGTATACGACACACACACACACACATCTCTCTCTCTCTCTCTCTCTCTCTCTCTCTCTCTCTCTCTCTCTCTCAATTAAAAGCGGACGAAAAGTACATAATAAATCTAACAATATTAAAATTACCTCAGCTGAATCATAGATACGATCATTAGCACGTGCATTTTAAATTCTTTATCGTCAAGTTTACAAACATGTATGTCGCCTTTAAATGTATCTAATACAAATCTCCACGGAAGATACAGTCAAAAACAGGCAGCACCCTGTGTAATAATAGTAACTATGTGCAGTAATAGTAACCATGTGTAGTAATGGTAACCATGTGTTATAATAAAAACCATTTGCAATAATGGTAACCTTGTGTTATACTAGTAACCATATGTTATAATAGTAACCATGTGTTATCAAGGTAACCATGTGTAATACTAGTAACCATGTGCTATAATAGTAACCATGTGTAATTATGATAAAGATGTGTAATACTAGTAACCATATGTTATAATAATGCCACGTGTTATAATGGTAACCTTGTGTGATACTAATAACCATGTGTTATAATAGTAACCATGTGTTATAAAAGTAACCATGTGTTATAGTGGTAAACCTGTGTAATAATAGTAACTATGTGTTATAATATTAAACGTGTGTAATAATGGTAACCATGTGTAATACTAGTATCCATGGGTTATAATAGTAACCATGTCTTATAATAGTAATATGTGTAATAATAGTAGCTATGTGTTATAATTGTAATCCTGTGTAATAACAGTAACCATATGGCTCCGTCTCATCTTGTCCTGGTTGAAATTCATCAAAATGTTTGTTTGTGAACTATTGAAGTATCTAGCAAAAGACTTACATCTAAAAAATTTCAGGAAAATGATACAGGAAGATACCCAACAATAACTTAGTAGCTAAGATATTTTTGACGACATTGAAAATTTGAAGAAATGAATTGTATCGTGTCAAGGGAAAGCAAAAGGACAACATGTAGAAACAAAGTATTCTGACTTTGTGAACAGCATGGCATGGTCATGTGCAAGTGCTGTCTTTGCTCTGATGGACATCGTCTTGAACAGATCAAGTACTGCGGTTGGTTCTACGGTGATATTTGATGATGCTGTCACCTTAACGTGCTCCGTCCACGAAGACTGTGCAGCCGTCTGGAAAATCATTTGAATAAATTATGTTGATTCGTGTTCTAAAATAGCTTAGACTATGATCAAAACTGTTTCGTCCCCACCCTTACACCCACCCCTCTTCCTTATGCGATTACATTGGATGACAAACTAATGTTCAGGGTCCAATACATACATAAATTTTATTCGACTAATAATAAATGAACCCTAACTGACTAAAAAGAGACTGCATTTATTTGTAAAAATATGTAGCAGTTTGTACCATTCTGGTGTACAGTTGCTTGCAGTAATCGTGACCTATTAATGCCATAGAAACAGATGGGTATACACGTTCTATTGCCTGTGTGCCATTTTTTATCAACACAAAAAGGCAGTAAAATACTGCACTTAAGTTAAAAATGACTATGAGGCCCCATGTTCACAGGCACTCAATGTGAATAACGAGTCTAAAATTTAATTCCTATAATAAGAAATCCCCCCCCCCCATTATTTTTGGCAAAATCTCTATATTTGTCCAGTCTCTCTATGTACATAAATCACAAATTTCAACTTTTTCTTGGTAAGTGTGTATTTCCATTATGTCTAGAACAAAATGTTTGAAAGCTAAATTAATACACTTATTGGCCTCGCCCTAGAATAAGATCTCAAGCACATAACATTTTGACATTTACATCTTTAACACAACTTTTTTGTTTCATAAATGCCACATATCTAAACAAATTATTCTTTTTTTTTTATAGTACACTGAGAAATAAGTAAATTGATAAATAAATACATTTTACCATAACAGGACTCTCAAGCATGCAGTGTTGTCAACTTTTCAGATTGTAACATTTAAAGATAATAGTTCAGTAATGTAGATAATATTGTCAAAACTAGCAGAAACAGTTGTAGCATTATCATAGAATATATGCCTTACCGTTGTGATAAGTACAGCAACAGGTACAAGTTCTAGATGAAGACCATGTTTCAGAAGATCCGTGTAAGCAAGGTTAGCCTATTACACACAGTTCAAAGTTGAAAGGTGGAAAATTAATAGGCATTATCAAAGAATCTCTCTCTCTCTCTCTCTCTCTCTCTCTCTCTCTCTCTCAGTTTAAAAATAATGAGCCTTTCTTTGCTTTTTGAAGTACTTGATTCAAGTGCAAAATACACTTGCACACTAAGCAACGTTTTCAATCAGCTTCGAACTGTAACTTTTATCCGAACTGTTCTTTATAACTAGCACACAAAATTGGAGTAAATTACATCAGGACATTTTCATAACTTTTACAAATGTAAAAACAATTGAGCAATCTTTATAATAAAATAAATAAAGAGGTAATATGGTGTACAAATAAGGTAACGTACAGTACTGTGCCAATTGCCTGGAGGCCCACGGTGGCACGACAGATATTGGTGACTAGAAAGGTATGGTATTCCTGTCTATTGCTAGTCCCAGACAGAACTTAACAGATATTGGTGACTAGACAGATATAGTATTCCTGTCTATTGCTAGACCCTGACAGAACTTAGCAGGATACTAATTTGTACTGATGAGATAGTAGAGTGACTGACAAACAAAAATGACTGTTAATCGCGCTCAGCATATGTTGTTTCAATAATATATAAGCATTCATGGGAGCCCGCAGCATGGGTCAAGGGGGTCACGTGACGTCCCCTGGAAATCATACTGCAAATATATATATATATATA